>JAPDSC010109051.1:204050-220472 GCA_026290005.1 Latrodectus geometricus
AAAAAAAATTTTTTAAATTTAAATATTTTTTATCTTTTTAATTATATTTTTTCAATAAATGCCATTAATTTTGTTAAAATTTATTAAGTAAATAACTTTGCATATTTAAAATTATTTGGTAAAAAAACTGAGTTAAATGTTCCTCGTAAAAATGAAAATAATTTAATCTTAAATACATTAAAAGACCATGCATTGTAGATTTATTGGTGTAAATATAGCAGATAAGTACGTTGGTATTTCAGCGTTTATTTCAGTAAACGTAAAGTTAAATGTAAAACTGATTTTTATTAAGTTGTTTATGTGATTATATTCTATCTAAACACATAGATAACATATCAGATTTTCTTGTGAATGAGCACTGTTTTTAGTGGCTTAGGTATTCAGGAGACATGGTTTTAATTAGTCATATGCAACTTTAGCTAATGGAAAATAAACTTTTCTTGAAGACACAGTTAAAACAAGTTAATATGTATATCAATATCAAACACTCAAAACAAATTTGCAATTGAAATTTTAGGAATTCATCATTTAGTATTAGACTTGTATTCTTTCTTGTGATTTTGTTTAATATTGTGTATCCAATTTTTCTTAGTTTTTCCTTTACGTTGAACTTATTTCTGAAACGTAACATTAAGTCAGCTCCATTCAAATTGAACTAAATTTTATAAATTTTAGGTTTTTATTAACAATAAATATTTTTAATTTTTATACTTATTAGTTCTTATCTGAAAGTGATGATTGATATAAACCAGTCTTTTATTAAAATAACAATTCAAAAATAAAGATAGAAAAATAACAGAACTTGGCGGATTCCATCTAATCATGTTTGGTATTAGCAAAATAGTCCTGGGTCTGCCCTAGAAGTAAAGGTGATCGGAAACTGCAAACCGTTATTTCAAGGTCATACACGTGAATTGATGTTTGCCTAGGGTCAAAAGACCTACCCTGTTTGCTCGAAATGCAATCTACATTAGGTTACACCTGAGCATTTGCTATCCAGTCTGGGGCTAGAGAAGAATTTCATCTTGGAGAATCCAGCGATGGTATACGACCTTCTATCGGTGAGCGGTTTTTTGAACTTGTTCTAGCTAGGATCTAAGCCAAGTGGAATAAGTAACAACAGCAACAACAGTTTCTTACTTGTTAAAAAAATAATTTCAAAATATATTATTTTATTTATAGTAAACAGGTTATGATTCTTATCATTCTGAAACAAGATAAGAGAAGAAATAAATAAATTAAATTTTAAGGTAATATCTATGTATTTTTAAATTTAATTTTGTAGTTAAATAATTATATTCGGAAAACTATCTTGAATATTTTTATTTTAATGAAAAATGTAATTATATTAAAGTAAATAATGCGAAATTTTCTCAAAGTTTAATATTATTTCTTATTTGTCTAACAAAAGAGGATGAAACCATACTGAAAATGGTTACGAATGAAAGCAGTTCCAATTAAATAGATTTTAGTTAATCTTTATACATGATTCTAAGAAATCTATTGAAATAAATAATCAGTTCTAAAGGAAATCTATGGGAAACGTAAAGAATTTTAAATACATACTTGTGCATATGATATGTTGTTTCAAATATGTGAAGAATCAATTAGTGCAATTTTATCTCATTGATGATAAAAGGTATTGCAAAAGACAACACAAAAAAGACAATCTAATATCTTGTATTAAATTTAATTATGAGTATAAACTATTTAGTTTTACATTATTATCGATTAATGCGTAATTATAAACTCATTGCTCAACTTCTGTGCTTTTTATTAGTGTTACTTTTTACAATTATGAATAAAAGCAGAGGTATTGGCTATGAGTATAGAGTATTTAATATATTGTATCAGATTTATTAGTATTCCAATTGTATTTTTAAATATGTAAGAATGTCATAAAACTACGTTACGCGTAAAGTAAGTTGTTAATGCTCTATAGAACATTAACAATTCTTATGAATATATTTTGCACTATTAGTCACTATTTGATACGATAAGGATAGTTAAAAACATTTTTATTAGTCACATCTTGGTGTCGTTTTAAATAATATAAATGTATTTTATTTAAAGTAAGAACTGCGTGTATTTAAGGTGAAATTTGAGCATATAGTCTTTTAAGCAGTATTGAATAATTTTGCAGCAGATAAATAGTAAGATTTTATGTCAGATATTATTGTAATTATTTGTAATCATTCAATGAAAACTAAACATACAATTTTCATAGAAATTTAAAAAATTTCATGAAAGCTACCATTTTAAAAAATTAAATATAGTACTTATCATTTTTCATTTGCAACCAGAAAAAAATAATAAAGCATGAAGTGAAATTTCATTAGTTTAAAGAAAAGTTAAATTTTAGTTAAAGTTATATGACTTCCAAATTTAACATAACAATAGCTTAAAAATTAATTTACTGTCAGTTTTGCATAATAATTACGTACATTGATATCAACTTAGTTAAAAGATCGTACACAGTATACAAAATGTCTTTATTACCTTTGTTTGACTTTTATATCAAATATTGCGTGCAAATAATATAGAAAAATTTGTGATATTAATACATAATTTTTGTTCCAGTGACCCACAGCAAATACAGTACATTATCCTTCTGGAATTTCTGGTTACCAAATCTAATCAATAATTGTTGTATTGTGTAATTGTTTTTCAGATGAGGCGCAAAGTCTTCCTAATGGCTTAGAGGGATAATACGAGTCCCAAATGAACTATTTTGTTTACTATTATTAACTACAATAATATATATATATAGAAATGTTCTTATTTACTCTGGACCTCAAATCAATCGAAAAATCTTATATTAAGTTAGATTATTGTCTAAAAATATTTGCCTGCCCATTTAATTAGACGCTTTATATTTCAAGTATTTTTGAAATTTTATTGAAAAAATGAGTTCTCTGTAATTTCTTAAATAATCTCATTTATTTATTTTTATATGAAATTGATTTTCCTTTTTTAATTATCAAGTACAGTCGCATAATTATTTATTCATAATAATTAGCTTTTCATAAACAAAAAGTAAGAGATTGCATAAAGTAATAGGCAAAATTTTTGTGCAAAAAAAAAAAAAAAAACTTACAAAGGAAATGTTTGTAAATAAAAATATCAAAGGGATTTTAGATTTGTTGGAATGTCCATATGGATATCTAATTTGCCTTATTGAATAACATTTTGAATGAATTCATTGTATGTTTAAGATGAAAGAATTAGTAAGTACAATTCCTATTTTTAGTGCCTTGTAACTAGTAACTTATCTTCATTTGATATATTATCTATACATTAAGCATTTAAAATAAATTGTGCATAAAAATCCAAAAACGTTTGTGTATGAAAAGAGCTTATTTAATTCTTATTTCAAAAGAGAATAAGCTTAAAAATAATTTATGAATTTTTTGCACTTAACAAAACGCTTTTGAAAAATTTGAATTAAAATAATATTGAGTTTTTTAAACAAAGAAGCTTATAATTAAGGTAAAACAATATTAACAGGTCAAAATATTTTGTCGATATTTCATTTTATTAATAAATACATTTTAAGGACTTTTGTTATCTATACACTTATAAAATTAAATTTTGATTGAAAACTAATCCCGATTTAAACTGAAATACTTAAGCAACTTAATTACAATGATTTCGTGATGAAGATTAAATAAAATAAGTAGTTAAAATATTGCGTAATTTATACTCAAAATAATAAATATAAGTGCTCTATTTATTTTACGAATAATGATTTTACACATACCTATTATTTTATTAAACACTAATCTTGTCAAATAATGTTTTACACCATTTCAAACATATCTATAAAAGATTTTTTATTGAACTGATATAATGTTACAACGAATTAGTCTTATTTATTTTCAGGAAAAATATGAACGGAAGAAGAACTTTTCATCTTGGAAAAGCTGCACGAACTTATTTTTATATCAAACGAAATCATAATCCTTATGATCCTTATTTGTACAAAACGAATTGCTTAGTATTTAATACATGTTAAGCTTACTTATTTTTTATGTAGTTGAAAAAAACCATATAAAAAAAAGTACAAATAAAAAATGAAATAAACTTTGGAGAATCAAGAAGAAAACAGAATTCTTTAAGGCGGAAATTTTCTTTTAAATGGTATAAAAAATATCTTTTTCAAAACTTTGAACTTATTACATATTTTAAATGATAAATATAATAAGTTTTACACTACAATTGTAAAATTTCTCCCAACAAATATCATTTTATTAACATTTATGAAAAAAAGGAAAACATTTTTAGTCTATGTTATGAGAAAATAATTCCAGTACTAGTTACTATTAATAATTCTAGTACTAGTTACTATTAATAATTCTAGTACTAGTAACTATTCTTCGAAAAGTGTACAACTATCATAAAGTAACAAAAATATACAGTGAACACAGGAATATGTATGATCACTTTTCGAGTTAAATAATGTAACTTGATTTTAAAATTAAGCACAATAATTAAGTAATTACAATGGCAAACTTTAGTACACACTGATAGTTTTCAATTCTGATTTATAATTTAATCCATATATAAAAAACATTACAATCCAAAATCATTACAATGAATAAGAAAGTAAATTTCATTTACATTCGTATTAACTGTATTTATTAACTGTTGGATGTTCAAATTAGGTTACCTTAACTTAGGTGAAGTGAAGACCAGAGCAATTCAATTGTTACTTTTACAGAGCATTGAGTAGCATCTGGGAAATCAAATGTAATGTTGCATTCCATTAATATGTATTGTTATTGTTTTTCCCGTGTAATCAGGAATCGTAAGTGAGTTCTATGGATACAAAAAAATAAATACCTATTACATTCCATGAAAGTAAACCAAATCTCATATGGAAATTGGAAATCTATGATATATTCATTATTTGAAACAAGTTTCATACATTCGTTTCTTTATGGAAATTTTTGTAATCGCTTACTAAAATTTAACTACTTTATAAATATAATGTTCAATATGTAAAATAATTAATTATATATATATATATAAATTTTTACACGGTAGATTGGTTCCAGAAGAAGCCGTGTAAAAAAAAAACGTGTAAAAAAAGACATTGATCTTATACAAAAATGGGTGATTTGTTCCTAATCTCTAAAACCTATTAAAATTAGTGAAAAACAAGAATTTTTAAGAACAAGAATTCATGTTTATTTTATTAAATCAAATATATAATGCTTATTTTCACAAGCATAGTAATTAATGATAAAAAAGATATGCACTCTAATCTTAAAAGTAATATAAATTAAATGTACCAAGAGCAGTTGAGCCTTCTCCATTTCGAAGGCGATCTAAAATTTTAATCTTGGTTTCCAAAGAAATTGCCTTCCGTTTTAGTTTTATATCTGACATTTCCTTTTAGGGATACATAAAATATTTAACAAAATTAAAAAACATAAATAACTGAATAAATACAAAATATTTTTTGGCTTACCTTTTATCTTAATGCGTTAAAATTAAATTTAATGGAAAATCAAATTTGCCTGCAAAAAATTTCTTTACCAAACACGTCTTATTGCATTGACAGTTCACAAAATATTAACACGTTTCAATTGCTCTGACCAGTAAATTTTATTGTATGCACATAAAGGGAATTCCCCTACTTGTTTGTACGCGCTAAAGGGGAATTCACTTAAATCTTTAAGCTAGTGTTCGCAAACTATCGATACTATCGATGGTTTCAGACTTTTTTCTTTCATAAATACTTTTTTGTGATATGAACATACTTCGCAAAAATTAAATTTGACAAAAAAAATTTAAGTACATAAAATTTCAAATCGTGCTAAATGGAATAAAATCGTGTAAAAAAATTAAAAATATTCAATTTTCAAACCGTGTTATATCAAAACCGTGTACAAAAAGACCGTGTAAAAACAGACTTAGGTGTATATATATATATATATATATATATATATATATATATATATATATAAATGTGTGTTACATATGCGCATACAGTTTTTGCCTATACCAATTTTACTCATTTTATTAGCTAATTTTGAGCATTCATTGGTTTCTTATGAAATTTCCAAAATGTATACATCTTAATTATTTTGTCTTTATACCTTACTTTATTGTAAATGGTAACGTGGCTATGATGACACAAAAGTATGCATCTAACTTTTCGAAAAATAATATTTTTTGAAGATTTTTTAAAACTTTTTTTTCATTTCTAATGGCGGGCACCCTTGAGCATGTAAGTACATTAGCCCATTTGCCGCAACAAGGCCGGAAACTGCTACTCATTTTATCATTATCCGATGGGCACCTGTGAACCAAGTCACGGAGGTACGAGTAGCATCGCCCACGCCACACCACCACAAGTCCGTCTATAGGGCGGGCCACATGCATCCATCATCAGAGGAAAGGACAAGAAACATAGAGAGAGAGAGAAAGTACATCCATGCCTGAGCCGGGATTCGAACCCAGGTCCTTTCCATCCGTAGTTATTTATTCTAACCACTAAACAGGTCGAGCGGCGGTTTTTTAAAACTATTTTATTTTAAAAACAAATTAGTTTTAAAAATTAGTTACTTTTTAAAGCTATGTTATTTTATTTGTATCATAGAATATATGAAATACTATATTTTTTAATTTTTATTTAGTTCATAACTAAAAAGCACATTGTTACTTATATACTTAACTGAATATTTTAATGCATATTAATTTATTTCTAAACACTGAGGTAGATTTCAAAAACAAAGCAACAAAGAGAGTTTTAAATTCCTTTATATAGTATTAAAGTATAACAATAGATAGGGATATAATTTTAAGACATGTATATTTGCTTTTATACATTCTAGATCGTAATTCTTACTATCTTGCGCCCTAACTTTACCATATATGGAAAATGTTTTGATTTATGTTAAGAAATCGCTAAATGATACAATTTATTTTATATAATGTTTATACATTTGTCTTAATTGAAAATAATAAATATATTCATTGATGTAGAATTTAATTAAAACACAAATGATTTTACAAAGTAAATTGTAGCGAAAAATATGTAAGTTACATAAATATTTAAATGAAAATTAGGGAAATAGTTCTCAAGAAAAATTAGTTATTTGCCAAAAATTGTTTTCATGTAGCTGTTTAATCATACGTAAAATGTTTTTTTAATAATATTTGTTTAAACTAAGTTATTCTCTAAGCTCTTTTGAATTTAAAATGATTCCTAATCGGATCAAAGAGAGTATTTTATTTTCTAGTATTAAAAATATTTCATTTATTCAAAACATCAAACAATAAACATTTTCAAAATACAAGAATATTTTGAAAACACTTTAGGAAATAATACACTTCAATTAACATTCATTTTATATTTTAAATAAAAAATAATGAAAATAACATCAAAATATTTATTTTCGATTTTAGAATATGCTATAATATTAATTTAAAAGAAATGTAAAGGAAAGGAAGAAAGAAATACATTAGCTTTTTTCATATGCAAATCAAAATTTTATGGAGATTTTTGTAACTTAGTAATAAAATAAGCAACAACTTCTTTCAATAATAAGCAATGAACAAATATTATGTTTACTATGTATTCAGTAGAAAGAAAAGTTTCATGAATCTGAATTGTAAGAATATTAAGAATTTCCAAAAATCCTTGTCATAAATATTAATCGAATGTAATACATTCTTAAATTATTGATTTTGATGTTGGCATGAGAATTAGTAAAATATTGACAAGGATATCCGGATCATTTTACGTGATACAAAATGGATTATTTACATAATTTCATGTGATATTTTGTCAACAGTCTAAATGAAATTAGTTTTATGGTATAAAAAACGGTATAAAAATATTTATAAAAATCTTGAACTTATATTTATATTTGCTATGTTAAAGAATGAAAAAGTTGGGGCAAATAATGTGAAAATTCAATGGAATTTAGTAAAAGATAGGGAAATAAGATAAATAAATTTGTAAAGAAAAGAAGCTCTTCTTGTGTATTGTGGAAATATGTAATACTATAAGAACAAAAAACTAAATTTGTTAAAATATATTAGTGCGAAACATTAATTGATGAAAATTTGTAAACATAATAAACTTATCATAAAATAAAAAATGACGATCAAATTTTCTTATATTCATCCTTTAACTTATATTTGAAATTCTGAAAATTTTATTTTTACTTTGATTTTTTATAAGAAAAACAATTATTTGGCTTTATGATAAAATAATAGGCAAAAGAATGTTTTTCTGATAGTTTATTTTACCTATATGATAAATAGTAAAAATTGAACATTAAATAAAAATGCATTATAATTACTGAGAAATGCTATCAAAGTTGCATTTTAGTTTTAAATTTTAGTAGACATTAATATTGAATCATAAATATTTTAATCAAAATTCTTCGGGGAAAAATTCAAATTTTCTCAAAAAATATTGCAATTTATTTCATTTAAGCATTTTAGTGAATTTAAAAATAATTTAATGTAAAGAAAATTGTTTTTTGTGATTTATTATTTCATTTATTGATTAAAGGTAATTTATTGAAAAATTAATGTATTGAAATAGATTGTGTAATTTTTTGGCATATGCTTATTAGCAAATTTTTATTTTATTGCTACAAAAGTTTGTAAAAAACTCTTTACAAGATAGAGAATTTTAATATCAAATAATGTGTTTTGAAAGGATATAAACTTGAAACATAATAATTTATGTCTGATAGAGTTTAATTTACACAACATAAATATTTATATCAAAGATATAAACAATTGTTTTCTCCACAAAACTTATACACATTTTTTCATGAATTAATTAATTTTTGCAGTAATTAATTAATTTTTTGATAAAATTGATTTGAAAATGTTTTTTTTCAATGTTGTGGATAGTTTATTGCAATAAATTTAATTAATAATAAAATTGTAATCACTTGTGAAATTAGGAGAATTATCTTATTTTTCATAATAGTTATTTTTAAAAGTATTCCTTTTTATAAAAGAATTATTTTAAATATCATAATTTTAAATTAATTAAAGCATTATTTTAATAATAAGAATAAAATTTACTTTTATATACATATTAAAATTACGGAATTTTTAAAGCTATAAGGAAATGTATGAAAGTTCTATTTAATGAAAAAGAATTTTTTTGCTCATTCTTTAATGTTGTTAAAGATATGAATAACCAATAATAAACACAAACGATAAACATTAATTTTGCTTCAAAAACAAATTAACTAAACTGTATTCGCTTATTTATATTTCGTTTTCTTGTCTTTTAGATGTTTAAAATATCAAACTTTCGTTAACCGTAAAACGTATTTATCTATTTCTTTGTTACTTAGGTTATGATTTTAGAGTCCAATGTAATTTATTCTAGACTCAAGCACAAACAGTTTTGTATTAGAAGAAAACATGCGAAAAAAAATTCTGTTAGAAATGTTTAATCCAGATTCACCTTCTTTATTAATATTTAATGTCTGTAATTTATAATATGTTGTGTAAGTTGTTAAAAACAAATTTTTTATTTAAAATAAGCATTTTAAAAAGTGTGGCACATATCTAAATAGTTCATGGGATGAATTAATGAACCTATTTCTTTATGTTTATGTTTACTTACGAGGTGGATAATATAAATTTACATTTTCATTTAATTTCAAATTCATTTAATGCAAACGAGGAAAAGAATGCAAATGATAATATAAGGAAGTTTAATGTCTGTTTAAAATATTTATATAAATCATAAGCAAAATGAAAAGAAGGTCATATTTCAAATCAAAGTTATCTATTTTCTTATATTCTTTACAATTTTGGTTCCTTCAATGTAAAAATAATGTTCAATATAAAAACGTATAATTTTTAAATTTTAATTAAAATGTTAAATATTACAATTCTTGTCCTTGCCAAAATATATTTGCAAGATTTCCTAATTATTGTTTAAAATATTTAATCTATTTAATGATGGTACTAAAAAGTAGCAAAACTTGTATGATGTTGTGTAACAAATAGGAAATGTAATTAAAAATAGTAATATATGTGGAGATAAATAATAAAAGAATAAAAATTTATACGTAATTATAAATGATTTAAAATAATTTTCCACAACATGCATATCTTTCAATACTGCATAAAACTTTTATAGATTGATATAATAGTGTATAGCATCATTTTCAACTTTGCAATTTCATGCTAAATAATTTAATATTTCACTTAAATTATGTTGTAAAGTTATGTGAGGGAAAAACGAATTATGTGCCGCATCATAAAAATGATATACAAATGTTTCAATTATTTATTGAACTCCTGAACATTGCCTGCAAAGAATAGCAAATAATTCGGTTTTCTGTTATACCACAAAAACATAAAGCGACAAAAGTGTTATGAAGCAAACAACATTTATGGCAGACATTGGCCCCGAAAAGAATGTTTATTGAAGGAGAAAGCGAAAGATAGTGTCGTAAAGGATCATTAGTTAACTATCTTAGGATCTTCTTATACATTTATACCTTCGATTTTTCGAAAAAAAATCAAAATCATTTGTAACTTTATAAAAATGGAAGATGTAACACTTTGTCTTTACAGTAAAATGACATTGATATATATATATATATATATATATATATCAAAGAACTCAATCTATTTGATTGAATACACTGTTAAGCAAACAGAAAAAAAAAATTACTCTTGGTTTATCTACCTACCTATCTATCTATCTATATCTATCTATCTATCTATCAATATATATATATATATATATATATATATATATATATATATGTATAAATTTCAAAATAGGAAAAAAAGTCTTCCTTAAAAATAGGGAAAACCCAGATGAAAATTTGAATTTCTAAATTAGAATTATGAGTAATTTATTCGTACATTAGAAAACATTTTGAAATAACTTGATAATGAAAACAGCACTATATTATTATATAAATGTCATTACTTAAAATTTTTAAATTATGATGTTAGATAATGTATCAAAATCTATACTGTGATATTTTAACGATATTAGATATAAATTAATATCAACTAAAGTTTTTTCAATAAATGTTACAAAAAAATGTTAAACTAACTTAATACTCAATGTGATGTTATATTTTGAAATATTTATTCCAAAAATAAAGTGTATAAAAATTATAACATATTTTTGAAAATGATATGTCCAATACTTAATTTTCCTTAAGGGTGAATTTCTTATATAAATATTTCAAAATAATCTAACCATGATGAATATTTATTAAAATAGATAATTCATATAAAATGTTTTCATTTAATTAGAAAAATTTGACTCCTAATTATTTTGCGGAATTTTTTTAATAATTTTGTAAAAGCCAAAAAAAAAAAATAAATAAAAAAAAAATAAATAAAAAAAAACTGTTTTTAAAAAGATGGAGTTACGGTGAAAAATTTAGTGTTGTATTTCATATATAATAAAAAAAATAGCAATTGAAAATTATAGGAATTAAATCATAGGTTTCCATACTCATCAAAGTTATTAAAGGCACATCAAATTTCGGTGAAAATAACTTCAGCAACTATTATTTTTTTTTAGACGTAACAAACTTAATTCCTTATATTACTTATATTATTTTTATATTTTGCATTAATATGTAAGGAAAAATCTTGAATATATTAAAATAAGCTATCAAATTACATAAATTGATTATTTAATTAAAAATTTATTCAATTTTCATTTATTTACTTATTTTTATTAATGCTTTCTGAAATAGATATTTCTTAAATTTGTTTTTGCTATGATGTTATAATCTTACTTATTATTTTTAGAAAATTATATGGAATAAATTGTTAAGATATCTCTAATTATATTCTTAGAAATATAAAAATCATCTGTAGGAACAGAATAAAAAATAAAAATATAAAGAACAGAATCAAAAATTAACTAATCTTAGATTAAAGAATCAGACTAATCTTATTCAGTAAATGTGAAACTACTAAAGTAATGAAAAAAGTACTTATTGTATGACAAAATATGTATTTATTTTATTATACTTCAGGATTTCCTTTATTTAGATTATTATATTTTAGGATTATATAATTTATGCTTTTTCTTTTAAAATATTAAAATTTTAATCAATCTCATGGTACATTTATCATAATATGTATTAAAAATATTTATCAAAATATGAATATTTTTTCTTTGAGAAACTACTGTACTTTTGTTTCAATAAATTGATTATGTGAACTGTGCTTTTCAATTATTAATATCGTAGTTTGAAACATAATGTTCAAATTATGATTATGAGTAAATTTTGAAGCTTTTGCCGCAACATTTATCAGTAAAAACTTCCATGAAAGTTTAAAGTACTGCAGATTATATTACAAAATTAAAAACAAATTAGTGAACGATTTTTCTAACATATTAATGGAATTCTTCTTAAATTGGATACACAAGAGATAAAAGTAAAAAAATTAATATGACAACAATTATAATCAATGTGGACTTTTAAGAGATAGATCGTTATGAGATCAAAAAACTCTTTTAATCACAAAAATTTAGTTTTTCAAAGCAATTTTAAAAGTGAGTAATAAAAATATATCATTACAAAACTATTTATTAAAATTAAACTGAGCATAGTGAAATGGATTATAGGAATTCAAATGAAAAGTAACGTTTCTGAATGCTTCTTATAATATTAACAGTCAAATAAATGTTTTTAATTCACATTAAGCGAAATTTTTAATTTACGAAATTAGTTTTTATAATTAAATATATAAATTATTTAAGGAAATGAGAGTGTCATAATTGAGAATTTATTGCATTTTCAGTAATAAGATGGCTAAAACACTCATATTTATAAAAGATATATACTATAGCATATTAATATATATTTCTAAATATTGTATACATAAAAATTATAATAGCTATCCTACCACAATTTTACGTAATTCATAAATTCTTATTTGAGTGTTGAATAATGAAACGTGTTTCCTAGATATAAATTTGATGGCACTCGAAATATTCTGGATATATTTAGTTTTAAATACTGATTCATTTGGATTCAATGCATTTTAAGAATTACTTTGAGAATAGATCAACTTTATTTAATTTAGAATCAGTTAAAAATTGATTATTACATGAAATTAAGCTGTTGAAAATACGAAAGATTGGATTTGATGTGAATTTATCGTTTTATTTTCGTATCGATTCATCTTTTTACTAGCAATTAGATCACTTTTTTGTGCAATTTAAGATTCATCAAATTAAATGATGCAAAAATTCATATTAGAGTTTCACTATAAAAATGAATGAACTATTCGTAATCTGGAACCCATTTAAAAACCAAATTCTCTGAATCCAATTAAGGTTCCACATATTATTTATAAAATAAATAAATCATCCTTCTCATGATTTTATATATCAGATGTCCGAACATTAGTTTTAGATCTATGTATTTAACATATTTTCATTATGAAAAATCAACGCAGTACGTTTATTTCTTCTGTGTAAAATCTATTAATAAATAATCAGTTACACTTGGCAAGTAGAAATAAATTTTTAGTGACTTCACGCACAAACACACATATGTATAAGAAAGTAAAATGTTTATTTTATAAACAATTGTTTTTCTAATATTAAAATAATGCATTTTTGAAAATGTTTATTTTATATTCGTTATTTTACATCATTTGCAACAAATTAAAATTTATATTTTGTATTAAGCCACGCAGAATTTTAATCTACAATTTCTATTTAAGATTACAAAAACATGACTCCTGTGGTTTAAATAGTAATTAATTCAGTCGCATTGTCAGATACAATACGTTTAGTGCAAATATGTATCATCAGAAAAAGAAAGTGAACTTAAAGAAAGAAAGTAACATAATCTTTATTAGAAATCACTATCGATTTCGATATTATGTCCTTATTCTATATATTTAGAAACTTGTTTCTATATATTATATAAAAAATGATCTGATGATAATAAGTAACGCTTTTTTTATGCAGCTTTAATATAGAAATATTCACTATTTTACAAAGTAGTGGCTAACTTCTAGCGTTACACCATAGACACAATGAAAATATTAACTCCAATTTCAGAAATAAAATTTTGAAAACTCTATTTTTTGCAGACATTCGTTTTAGAAAAAAGCTTTCTTTTCATTTTTTTTATCTTTTAAAATCTGATATTTTTTCAATTTTTGTTTTGATTTTTTTTATACAACACCTGCGATCTTGATTTATATTTAACAATGAAGCGACACGTGCAGGCATTCCAGATATTCCAGGAACAAAGTGGAAAGAACCTGTATATTAGACATTTGATGAAAAAAACTGTGATGTCGAATTCGATTGCTGTCCTCCCCATACGTGAGAACACGTTGAAGGAGAAGAAAAAAAGTTTGAGTTCTATTGTTCTGCAGTTGATTTCATTTTATTTGAACAACTTAATTTATGAAGTTTTATCTGTCAAAAGACATATTGAGCCGGTTTCGTTGAGGAATTTCAATTATATCGCAGTTGAAGAAACGAACATTTTTATCAGTCTAAGTAAAAAGGAAATTTAAAAAGTAGTAGAGGAAAATAAATTTGAAAAGTTAATTAAGATAAAAATTGCTAAAAAATGGAACTATAGAAAAAATTTCCTGACACTTTTGAAAACCCAAGAAAAAAAATTGGTAAAGGAAACAGTAACAGAAAAATTCTAACTCTCGAAAATTTTGTTGAGAAACAAAACTGGAAAAAAAGTCGCTGGCTTAGCTGAAAAAATTGAAGAAAATAACATTCCTGATGATGGTAATATAATTAAAAAGAAATCTGACTGCTTTGCTGTGAAACTGAACTTCGAAAATTTCAAAGCAGCAAAGACTATTGACTCAAAAATTTAACAACTAGACATGGTTTTTGAAAATTGTATAGTGAAAGTAGAGCTGTGAATAAAATTTCTGAAATTATTTAAATAGAAGGAACAATGAAATCACTATTTTTAGAGTTAAGGATACTAATTCAATTATAAATATAATTGGATATTTTGTAAAAGGATATTTTGAATGCAGTCTAGATAGGTTTATTCTTTTAAGATTTTAACCAAAAGAATACTTATCTTCAAAGTGATAAATGCAATGGTGGTAAATTAGCGAAGCAAATAATAATAGTGTTACTCGTTGTCAACATGAACTGAACAGTAAAACTACTTCTGCTTTTCGTTAAATATATTTAAAGACTAGATGCTTGAAAATGTTCAAAAACTACTAGTTGTATATTATCTTAACAACAATGCTAAAATAACTATGATAATTTATGAAGTTTGTGTGAAAGACTTAGATTGACATTTTTTGTCGGAGAATTGGATTCTTTAATTAAGAATGACTGCACTACTTACAAGGTAGCTCTGGATCTGGAAAAGATTAACATGAAGTATCTCTCTCCAAATTTAACTTATGTCTTATTTATTATGGATAAGGAAATTATCAACAACTTTAAGAGCCCATACTGTACAGTACTTTCGTGAAAAGTGATTATGGGAATTTGATCACCTTATGAAATTGACTTTCTTCTAGCAATGCATTTGTTAATCAATCCTTTGAATAGTGTTGAAGGAAAGAGTGAAATATTTTTAAAGAAGCTGATGTAACTAATGAAATCCAAGAAAATTAAATTTATGATATGGGCGAAGATGAGTCACTCATATATGAACTGCGACAAGGAATCTCTCTGCTGCCTGAAGTTTCTTTGAGTATCGACTCTCGTATGAAAGGTATAGAACATAAATCGGAAGTTGAAATTATTAAGTATGTAATGAATAAAAACAAAAATGAGCTTTCAGATATGAAAGAAGAAAAGGATGTAAAAAGCAAAGACTATCTGTTAAAGCAGCTAGTAAGAATAAAGTACTTTTTTAGAAAAAAAATATTTTTATATATTGAAAAACTAGAACAATGCACTTTTTAAAATATAGTTTCTAAACACAAAATGATAAATCATTGCTTTGCCTAATTTTTATCAATAAAATGAAAAATATTATTTTTTATTATGAATATTGTTTTAAATGTGTTTCTTTATAATGAATTCTAAGTAATTTATTCTAACAGTACTTTATTCATAAAGAAAAAATGGTGGTAAAAAAATTCAGATCTTAATATACTTATTTTTATATTTTATGAAATTTTTATTTTAAGAATTATTTATCAAGTCCCTTCATGTTTTTAAAAACAAGCGTTTTCTATACATGAGTATGAATTTTGATTTATTTGCAAACACAGTTATGAATATTCGTGATTTAACTTAAAAAATAAAGTAGGGTGTTATATTTCATAGGTTTTGTGTTTTCAAATGTTTACAACGACTGAAAATTAACACTAATATTAGCTTGTTTCTTCTAATTTTCATTGTAGGACACTTCGCTGAAATTTAAAGATTATCTTGTACTTATTTTTCTATTGAAATTTCATTGTGTTTATATATAT
>JAPDSC010109051.1:230472-262638 GCA_026290005.1 Latrodectus geometricus
TTTGATTCTAAGATCAGAGAAACTCTTGAATTTTCAGCGACTAAATATAGTTTAGAAATATGTAATCCTTTTAGTAAAAATAAGCGTTTTAGCTCTTTGATAATATTATTTGTTTTTATTTACTTCCGTGTGGGTTATTTGCTAGAATTGCGATTCAAATTGAATTGTTATAAAGGGATTATATTTTAGAATGTCTGTAACTTCTTCTGAAAATGTTTTCAAAGCCGGTTATTTGAACGAAAAGATATTAAATTAGAGTACCTCTTAAAGTAAATCTTCCACTGCTTTTGATGAAAAAAGAATTTTATGTTGTGCATTTCAAAATTATTTTCCTACATATTAACATTAATATTTTAAATTTGTTTTAGTTTAGTTTATTTTAAGATTTTATGATATGACTTTAATGTATATTATATATAAAACACGGGATTAACAAAAAGAAAAAACGCAATCTATTACAACATATTTATGGAAGGGTATTTCTAAAGTACTTTAAAACTTTTTCATAATTATTTATTCAATATTTTGTTAAATTGCTTCACATTAAGCCAAATGTTCTAAAAATGTTCTGTAAAAATTAGGGTCATGTTATACACATTTTGAACGCTTATTAATGCTGTCAATACAATTATCAAGCTCACTGAGAGTGATTCTTTTAGACATTGATTTAATTTTTGTTTTACTGTCACTCTTTGCACAAAAAGCAAATCAAGTTATACTAATTAAAGCAGATTTCAAAACATCTTAAACATGAATGCTTTAAGTGAAAACTGAGCCCTTTGGCTGTTGAACTGAAGGAAAGGTGATTAAACATATTTAAGCATTCATTTTCTTGTATGCTTAATATAATGCATGAAAAGAAACATCGATTTGTTTTAATGAAAGATATTTTAAGAAATTATTATCATTAAAAGATTTTGTTAATCTACATTTTCATTTCTATTAAAATGCTATAACCTCTCAGCTAAATATATAATTTGGCGTTTGAAATATGATTGTACAATAAAAATGTCTTATTAATTTTTAACTTCCTATAGGTTTTCTTTTTTCATAACTTAATCAAAAACACCAGAATTTAAATTTTAAGACATACTACCGATGCTTCTATTTTAAAAAATTTCTTTAGAAAATACAAGAAAAAATGCAGTGATTATGAAAGCATTATATTGCAATAATATTAAGAATATTGTTAGAATAAATATACAATTTAAAATAAATTAAGCTTTTATTATTTAGTGAGATGTATCATAAATTAATTTAATTCTAAATTTATTATAAACATTTCTAGAAACAATTTATCTATAATTTTGGTTCTGTTTCTTTACGTAGAAAAAATTTATGACATCAATAATTTTCAGACAAAAAACTTTACTGTTAACCCCAAATTTCTTGTATAAAATTTTATATATCTTTATTATTCACTTGAAAAATTTTAGAAGCTTAATTTATTAAATTGATGTTAAGAACAGTCTCTTACATGAAATAAACATGATCAATTTTTTCTGTAATACCGTAATTTAATACAGTTTTACAAATAAAGACATTGATTAAGACACAATATACTGTTTTAAAATATATATGTAATTATTCTATTATAAGATGCTTATTTGAAATTTCATTTAAATTTATGAAATCATAAATATTCATTTCTTGATGACATGAGACATTCTTAATATAAAATATTGTTAAGGAAGTCGAGCAACCAAAGGCAATTCCATGAATGAGTTTATTAAATCAACGGAAATTTGCTACGATTCATATTTCTTATTCAGAAAGCACATTTAATTAAAAGGTACCAATCTTTTGGGGAGAAAAGCGAACGGAAATTCAAATATCTTGGCGTTATTTCCTACTGCAAGTTCCAAAAACGAAGAAAAACAATGGGAAAAATTTGCTCCCTTGGACGCTAGAGTCCGCTTCAGTCAAGTTCGGTTGAAGTTGTAAGGGAAAAGCTCTCACACGAAGATTGTGACAGTGAGAGGAGGGAAAAGTTTCATCCGATGCTGCCGCTTTTTTGGACTTGCGAGGATTTTGGCGGCAATTCTTGATCGCCATGATCAATGACATGGATAACTTGAATGAAAGTTACGCTTTAATTGCCAAATTTCAAATTTCTTCAACCCAGGAGATTTATAATATTAAATATTACCCAGGTAGGAATATATAAAATTTTCTATTTTAATGAAAATTTCAAAATACGAATATAATTTTGAATTTTATTAAAATAAATCTGGTATATTTAAAACAATGTCAATCTAATTGCAAATAATGCGTATTTATTAAAGTATGACACTTCGATTACATGTTTTTATGATGGAATTTATCTTTACTCAATTAAAATAAAATATAAAAATTAATTTCAAATTTAAATTTAGAATTCTTCACTAATTTGAAAGAAAATTTTATAATTTTTCTTAAATAATAAAATTATTAATAAGTAATTTTATTAATTAAGAAAATAAAATATAAAATTATTAACTGTAATAAAATATTTACAATATACTGAAATTTGCGTGTTGAGTTTCGGGAAAACAGAAAAATTTGTTTCTTGTTAAGAAAAAAATTATTTTTTTAATATTTTTATATATATTATTACTTATTAATTTAACTAAGAAACGTGAATAATTTTGAAACCATGTGTGATTTAATTAAGAAATAAACATAAATTTTCTAATTTTCATAGGGATTTTATTTTTTGAAATTTTGGAAATATTAAGTCATAATGTATAATGCCACATCATTTATTAACAATATTATTATATTATTTTAATTGTATGCATCTTACTTATTAACAATGTCATTACTAATTAATATTTAAGCAAAACTATACTACTGGATATGCAAACTAAATTCATAGCTTACAGATTCATGAATAAAAAAATTAATACTTAATTCTTCATATTTTATTAAGTTGCTGATATAAAATTAATTTGACTTATATATTTTAATATAATTATATATTTTATATTATTGTTAATATTTTCAAGGATAATGCAAGTTTCATAGCATTCAATTTAAGAAATTTATTAAAATAATTATTTTAATAAATTTCTTAAATTGAATGCTATGAACTTGCATTATCCTTGAATTGAAATATTTACCGATAATTATTTTAAATTATTCCAATAATAATTTTAAAGTACATTCAAAATATTTAATAAATTCAAAAGCGTAAAATATGGGATTATTTTTATTTTTATTAAAAAAAATAATATTTTTTATTTAGCAATACTAGTAAAGACCTATAAATTCTATTTTCTCGAAATATTATTTCCTTTTAATAAAATGTTGGCTTAGATACTAGATTAGTGTAATCTAAATTAGTTACACAGAATCTGGAAAGAATAATAACCACTAAAAATTTTAATATTAATGGTCACTTAAAAATTTCTTATTCATTTAGAGAACTATTTTTGAAGTATTTTTGACAGTAAAATCTATGTATTAAACTATATTTTAAATATTTAACATTCTTCAAAAATTACTAATACGAAAATATAATTAAATTAGATTATCATGCAAAAACCTTAAAACAAGCAGGTAAAATATGAATAAATTTTAACTTAAAAATGTAATTATTTTAGAATTCTAAGGTAGTTGAAAAGCACAAGAGCGTTGGAAGGAATTCTTGTACAGTCACAGATGTTCCTGTTTACATATGTCACATTGCTGAAATTTATTTTTATTTATCTTTGAGAATAACAAAATATTTGACATTTTTATAGCTTCACTATATCAACTTGTCAACAAAAATCCTATTTTCTGAATTCAACAACAAATGTTAGGGAATAGAATATTTGGAAAAATATTCACATATATAAATATTAACTTAATATTTAAAACATTAAATTTTTTATATTTCGTTGTCAATGAATATTTTTATGAAAATAAGTTCCTATAAACAAAAATTAATATTGATTTTTACAAATTAATTTGGGTAAATGTGTATGAATGTATGATATTAAAAGTTTGTAGTAAAATATTCATTACAAACATTCTGGGAATTTTGATTTTCAAGTTTTACTTGTTTAATTCTTCTTTAAAAATATGAGAGTAATTTTTTGTAATATTTGAAGGCTTTTGAAATGTATATTAGGGATAAATAAATAAAAAAGACAAATGCACTAATACATACATTATTGAAAGTTATTAATAGAGAGAGAGAGAGAGAGTTTCTATTATATTTTCAAATAAGCAAACAGAATTGAAAACGCTACTTATAAGAAAATTGATAAATATATTATAAACTGGTATTGTTATGTAATATTTTAAAATTATTTTTCACACATGCAATTCTAATAATTTATCAGTATTTATAGTAAAAATATCTTCATATATATTTTTCAAAATACAAATATACCATTTTTGCTATATAAATTTGATACATTCCTAAAAATCATAAAACCAATAAAATATGAGGAGTTGTATTATGTTTTAAATGTTTAAACCTCTTTTTTCCTAAAGGCTTTAAAACAAGGCTCTGTATTTCGATAACAAAGTTATATTTTTTCATATGTCTATAAGCTAATGCAAGCAGCAAATTATAGTTTGATGATGATTTATTTCAATAAATGTTTTAATAAAAAACAAAACAATTATAAAAAATAACAATAATATTAAATAAAATAATATTGAATATATTATATTCAAGAAATTTTTTTTCTAAGATTATTTTCAATATTAAATTTTATATATATTTTCTATATATTGAGTATTTTACTATATTTTATGTATATATAGTTATATAGAAGTGTAAGGAAGGACATTTTAAAGGAAATTATAGCAGATAAATTTTGAAGGATTAACCAAAACATGAAATAGAATTGCATTAATGTTTTACAAATTTTATTCTTATCTTATTACGATGGAATTTATAACTTAAAATTAATCTTTGTGAGCTTGGAAATTACTACAAAATATTTCGAGTAAAATTTTTATAAATTAACCTTTATAAAAAACTAATATTCAATTATATTTATAAATTATATTAAAATTTTTATAAATTAACCTTTATATAAAAACTAATATTCTAGGAATATTAATTGCTAAGTATTTATTACTTTTATTAAATATTTTTTTAAAAGTAAATTAATTTGCGTACATTATTTACACGTGTTTTAATTCTTAGAACAGTTTTATCAAGACTAGTTTTATCAAGACTATAATTTTCTTTTTCAAGAAAAAATTTTTGAATATACTTTTTTCTCTTAACCAGAGTGGTATAAATGAGAAAAATATAATTAATATGACCTGTGTGTGTGAAGACTAAAAAGCACTATTTCTTTAGGTTGCGAAATTTCAGCATTTAAATTTCTGACAGGCTAATATAAATCTGAAAATTCCAATGCTGGAATTTTGAAATAACTTTTCACAATTCTCCTTGATTTAGATGAGAAACCATGTTAAAATTAACTATCATTGGTTTTCGGATTTTTTTTAAAGTCTAATTAAATTTTCTCTTTAGAAAGGTTATGTTGCATGCAACTTTTTGGAGTTTTTGGATTTCTATTTAATTTTTTATTAAAAATATTATTTTTACCCCCTTCTACTATTTATTTTAAACATTTTATCAAGGGTTAATTTTTCCATATTAATAGAAATGTCAATTAATTTAAGTTTTTGTTTTATACTTTCAAATACATAGTGACACGTATTGATATATATTAGCATAAATAGGCAAAAAATATATAAAAGATCTAAGGTATTACTTTTTTTCTGATACTTTTTTCTCCGTTCAATATTCAGGAAAATTAAAGTAAATAAAATAATTTCTAAAGAGATTAGAAATTTATATCCCATTAATTTAAACGATTGTTAAATAAGTTTTTGGCAATAGTTTTTGCTCAGAAAAATTAATTTTAAAAATATAAAAAATGTTTTGCTTAGAGAAATTAAAGAAAAATTATATTCTTTGAATACAATTCCATATTTCTATGAAAACAAATGTTTCAAGCATAAAATGTTCTATTTCCATTTACAATGATCCACTTTTGTAAAATTTAAATTTTACATAAATATATTTGTAAAATTTAAATTTTACATAAATAAATTTGTAAAATTTAAATTTTACATAAATGCATAAATATTCTTATACATCTATGTGTAAAATTTAAATATTAAAAAAAAATAACGTTTGAATTAGTAAATAACAAAATGAAAATTAGATCTCTATCCCTTTTGTTTGAATAACTTAAGAGTTCTTGTCTTCTTCGAAAGCTGCATTTAAAAGAATTATATGTAAAATATTTTGTATTTCAATTTGGAAGTTATCTTATAAAGATAATTCATATGTGATAAATTTGACTGTATTTTAATACGAAGAAATATAAAACAAATTTCAATATGGTAAAGATTTTTAACTTTTTATACAATTAAATATTTTTTTTATATAACATTCTCAGAATCTTAGTACATATGATTCGACCACATCAGAAACAACTCTTCTATTTATTACATTTGATATACGAACTTGAAATAAACATATTTTTTTAGGTATTTTCAAATATTAACTTGAAAATAATAATTTTTTTTAATATTTATAGACTATTATTCAAAGGGTTCACACTCATATGCTCAAATTGAACTTGTTTAGCATTTTATTTCAATGAATTTCAATATTAATTTCAAACTCAAACATTTTAATTAGTATATGAACGTTTTTTTGTTCATAGAATTTTATTAAAGAAATTAATTATATCTCAAACTGAATATTTTTGATGCTTTACTTCTTAAAAATGAATGGAATAAAAGTTTGCCTATAAAGATTTATATGCTTAAATTAATGCATTTCCACTCTTTTAGTTTAGATTTATTTTTAATCATAATTAAAAATTCAGAAACTTTAAAACTTTTAAACTCTAAATATTCATAGAGTTGAAGGAAGTTTTGTATTTAGAAAGTAAGTGGCTTATCAGTTGTACTATAAAAAATTATGAAATAGAAATAATTTGAAAAATATCACATGTTATGTGGTGTAAAGAAATAAATCAGGTAAATTCTTCTGTTCTAACTTTCAAATACTCATTTTTCTTCTTGTTCCATGAGAAAAAATTTATCTCTGTTATTATTTTCTGCAATGTTAATTCGAGAAAACAAGAAATATTACTTAAAGTGTGTCTTAGTTTGAATGAAACTTAAATTAAGAATTTATTACACGATTATTAATATTTTAAAAAAAATAAAATTAACATTTTAAGAGTTTACTACACGATTTCAATTAATGTTTTAAAAATATCATGGAAAAAAATTATTTAAAAATTATTACAATTGTTTGAATAAATAGCTTGATATGCAAGTACCTTGATATTTTCGTTATTTATTTTTCAACTATATAAAAATATATAAAAAGTTCACATATTTCAAAAAATTATTAAATATTTAAATTTTTATTCATTTGGAAGTTACTATAAGTTAGGCCAAAATAAATATCCTAAATTGACTTAAACTACCTATTTACACTAAAAATAATTTACAATAATAATAACTATAATTCTTTACAGAATTTCTAAAATAATTGTCTAGAACTTATAAAATTGATATTTCATTACTAATTTACTAGTTTTTTTTTTTTTTTTTTTTTTTTAAATACTATCTTACATGAATTTTTCTTCTAATATGCTCTGTAAAAACTTGTAAGTTACTTGAAAAACATAGGAACAAATATTTTCAATGATAAAATTTATGTTTATTGCCCAATAAAAAGTCTAAATTGGCATACCATGAAACATAATGAAATATGTATCTTGTCAAAATTTCGTGTGTACTTTTTGACAGATATTTAAATCTCATTTTTTGTGTTTCAGTAAGAAAGGAGAATATTTGACAGTTTAGAGTTTCGTTTGTCATGTTATCAAACAATATCAATGACTCAAAACTTGTGGAAAAATTCAGTAAAAAATAAAGCAAAGAAATACATATGTCTGTTATAATTCAATGAAAACTGTTTGTTAAAGTGAAATGAAATACTTTTAAAAGTACTTTGGTAAGTGCTTAATATATATAAGTTAGATCTCACAACACAAACTTGAAAAATAAAACAGTTATACAGTTAAGTAAATTCATTCAAATTTATATCAATATATATATGTTACAGGATACTGTTTTTAGCTTTAATATATTCTTTCAAAATTAGTATTAACTCCTTAGCAAAGCACGAGAAAAAATATGCCCAAACGAAACGAATTTCGAAGTCTTCTATTGTTCTCTGCTACAATGCCTCATCAAGATAAATGAGCCGATTAGATAAAGAAAAATTCGAGAATTCTTTTCTATTAACTCTTGGTTTTCTTTTGTAGAAGAACAAGATAATAATTTGCTATTCTTATAATTTCTGAAAGGTCTTTATGTAAAACTAGAAAATGTATTTTATTCAATGGAATTGTTTTAAATTAAGAGAAGCATTAAATTTTCAATATCTAATTACTAGAAATACGTATATGCAATATAATATTTTTCCTATAAGTTAAATTATATTGTTCAGTGTTCTTAATGAAAATGAAGGAAAATAAAACTGTTAATGTGTTATATTTTAATTGTTTGATTAATTTTTACTTAAAATGTGTATGGAAATTTCACTGTAGAATATCAAACTGTGAGTTAATGTAAAAACGTTTTTGTATTCAACATATTTAAATATAAATGTTATGGAAAATATAAAATCAATAATAATTCATTTAATTTTTTATTTTTGAATTTAGTTTCCTGGAAAAATTAGTTAAAAAAATTAAAAGAATAAATTATGATCCTTTGATTATAGGTATTTTGTAAAGTTTCTTCTATTTTGTGAAACTAACTATCTGACTTAGAAACATAGTTATACATTTGTTGTTAACTAGATTCTGTAAGGAGTTTTAAGGAGGTTTGTAACTCTTTACATAGTTAAAAGCATGATTAGAATAGAAAATTAGATTTTTACATCTTGTGAAAAATTTACTCTGTATCGAATGTTTTGAGCATTAAGAGAATGTATTTATTATAGTAATAAACTACCAAGCCTAATTTCACCAAACCTTTAGAAAATTTCAAGGAATAAATTAACACTAGACTAATTTAATTGTAAATGTATTTTAAAATATTCTTTTATGAATATTACAAAGTAAAAAAATAGATTAAATTTAAAATAAAAGGTAAAAATCCATTTAATCATAAAAATAAAAATTGTTTAGTTATAAAAAGGGAACAAATTTATTACAAAAATTGTTCTATTGCACTTATTAAGCTTTCTTCATTCCTTTACGCACCCTTTTTTGAACATTTTTAGGAACTTGTCACAAGTATAGAATTCTTATATTTATGTAATTTCTTAGATAATTTACTAAACCATATTATATCCTTAGATTTCACTCTATAAAAGTAATCTTGAAAGAAATTAATGAAAACAATTTCTGAAAGTGATTTTGAGATAGTGTTTTGTGAAATTCAAGAAAAGTATGGTGACTTCTGTTATGAACCAATAAGATGTTTCTATTAATATTGGCCTTTTATCTAAATCAATTTGAATTTAAAAGTTTTGATAATACTCACTTTTCTTCCAGCAATTTCCACCTTTTATTTAAATTAAAAATTTTCATATGGTACATATTTAAAAGGTTGTGATAAACATTGAAAAGGCAAGGCAGAGGATGCATCTATTTAGTGAACTGCTGCAGTAGATTATAATATGAGATTTTTGAAGTTAATGACCAGAAGAAACTTTAAATGTTTGGAGGAAACTATATTTTTGTTTAATGATTTGATTATATAAAATAAAGTATAAGCAAGTAAAATAAAACAAAGTGATACAAAGGTATGTTAAATAGTTCTCTCATAATATATGAGATGCACAAAGATTCATACACAAGTAACTCATTAAGAAACAAGTTGAAGAACGAAAATACATTTAAATAAAAAGAAATATGCAAAAAAGTAATCCTTTTAAATAATTCGATCTAATGTATTAAAACTAATATTTAATCATTGTCATCCAATTTTTTAAGTTTGTCTTTTGTAAGTATTTTAAAATAATTATTTTTATTAGTTCCTTAGAAGCATACACTTCATTTTGATTCTTTTGAGAAGAAACTCAAAATTTTAATATTGTAATGTTTCATTGAATGTCAGTATTTTTAAAAGATTACTACATAGTTTCGTTGATTTACTTCATAATTAATAATTGATTTCCCTATTGAACTGAAATAACGACTGCTCAAACTGGGTAATGTATTTTTAAAGAGTGCATTATAATAATTGCTAAATTTTTTTACCAATCTTTTTTGAATTATTTTTTTTTATTCAAAACAGATTTGTCAAAGAATTTATACCATTGAAAGTCTGGTATAAATAAATGTACATTCAATTTAAGTAAATTGAACTTTGCAGACCTTTTTTCTTACATTTATGATTTTTAATCAATTCATATTATGTTGAATAAAAGAAATTCTTTTAAATTAATTTTAAATTTGTTGATAAGGAAATAAAAACTAATAAAATTTAAATAACATATGGAGTAATGTTCCTTATAATATCACAATTTTGTTTTTAAATTTTTTCTATTCATTTTTAATATTTTCTAAATTTGAAGTAAATAATTTGAATTAATATAATAAAACCTCATGTTAATTAAACATTCATTTACCTCATTTCTCTGTCTGTTCCGTTTCAGGGTATGTATTTTCTAACACAAAATTTAACCAATTAAAGAGTTCTGAGTTTCCTTCTACAAGACATTAAAACTCTAAATATATGCTCCAAAACGGAAGACGCTCTATCTAACTTCATTTGCCTAGTCCAGGACTGGCGAGTTTGGCTTCATCAAATGTCATATTACAAATTGAAAACAACATATCATATTACAAATTGAAAATATTTACGCTGATAATTTCTAACGTATAGTGCTTAGATATGTTATCTATAGGGTTTTATTGTTTTATATTTTACTTATTCTCATTTTATATCAAGAGAAATTCTCCACAGGAAAAATATTACTGTTGATGGTATTGATTTAAAATATTAAATTATTGGGAAATATTTTCTGAATACTGCAAATTAATGTTTAATTATTTCTATACGTAAGATTGGTTGTATGTTTTTCAGCATAAATAGGAATATCACAAAAAAACTGTTTTGGATTAAAATTTTCTTTGTCTTGATGAATATTATTGTGATAACTTTACTTTTAATCTTTTCTCTTGTAACTCACCGTTTCTACTAATGATTTTTGTTTTCAAGTAATGTATATAAGATAGAAAAAAATTCTTACTTCGTACAACGCACAAACATGCTAATTAAACATTATTTATTTTATGTTGTTATCATACAAATAATGTTTTGAATTTCATTTTTAAGGTTTTTAAAGCAAAACATGAAAAAATGGATTGGCAATTGTAGTATTTTCATAAAATGAAAATATAAAAAATTATTCATTGTTAGAGGTCTTCAGGGCTGTTTTTTTCTGCATGATATACTTTATATTGGAATTTTAAGATAACGTTAGTTTGAATACATAATTATAAAATAATTATAAAAGGGGGAAATTTCTTTTCGTGACAAATCAACACTTTCGTAAATATTGTTCATAAAAATCCATCATCATAACATTAATAAATTTTACATAAAAAGTTTACGACTTTGAAATTTACAGTATTGTTATTAATTTAAAAAAAAATAAATGATTTATTAAATAAACGAATCTGACTTATAAAATAACAAAAAAAATTGTTTTTGGGTGATCATTTATTTACTTAGATTCTCTCTACAAAATTTATGCTTTTAAGATTTAATATGATAAAATAATAAAAAACTTTAATTTTGTTGATTATTTATGTTCAATTTGGTGAATTAAAAGAAACAAGAAACGTTTGCGCAAAATAAAAAACTTGTTTCTTCATTTCTTTTCAGTTTCTATTGGTTGTATAAATATACCCCAGTATTCATTGGATATCAATACTTTAATTTTGGAAAATAGGATTCTTTATAGATTAAGAGATGCTATTTTTAGAAATAATCCCCAATCGATTTTTAAACATAATAGTTATAATCTCAACTTATCGTATCTAGATGTAGAAATAAAGGATTACTTTTCAGAAAAATAAAGATTGGAAGTAAAAATGCTTCAGTTTATTTGATCTGTAACTGGTAAATATTTTTCTTAAGCTGAAAATTTGGATAAATAATTTTGAAAGAATATTTGTGCGCAGCATTTTGTTAAAATGTAAAAAAAAATTCGTATTAGTTTTAGATAAACTTTGCAAGATCACTGTGTTAGTTATTGTAATAAAATACATGAGGGATATTTGGAAAATCTTTAAGACAGTATAAGAATGATAGTTTTTACTAAGAACTATGATTTTATTGCCAGAGTAAGCTGCGAATAGAATTTATTTCCTGGATGGCAACATAGGATTGTAATTGTCTGCAAACGGGAAATAAACAAATTAACAGCTAACAAATTTGGCAACATTTTATAACATAATATTTAAAGTGACTTTTCGGTTAAATTGCGCTTTAGGTCCCCTACTTAGCCAAATCACGAATTTGATGCGCTTTTTCGCGCATGCTCATTAATTACTCTTTTGTTTTATCCTTTTCATTGGTCAATTAAGTTTTACTTTGAAATACAGGTAGAATTTTCGCCATGAAATCGGCGATTTTGAAAAAGCGCCAAGTAGGGGCCTAAAACACATTTTCACCAACTTTTCTTGAAATAACTGCAAATATCTTAAGCTAAAACTTCTACAAACGTAATAAAATAAAATACAGAGTGTCTATAAAATATTCGACGCATTTTGATGTTAAATAATTCATGATATGAAAAAGGTACATTCACATTCATAACATTAATGGTTATAGACTCAAAAAAGTCTTACGACCGTTGTAAATCGACTTTCATATGTTCACGGAGACTATCAAAACGTTAGTCCATTTCAAGCAATGTATTTGAAGGATGACGGCATTTACTGAGGGTATTGCGATTGAAGTCATGGCCTTTAATTCACCAAAAATCGAAACTTTCTTTTTATATGACCCTATAAGCCATAATCGATGTCATTTTAGAATTCAGAAGAAAAAGAGAAGAGCATTGTATCATATGATCTTTTGTGTAAGGAAATGATTCCTTTGATTAATCATATTTATAGAGAATGATTATTTAACAAACTAAAAAAGGTCGATATCCCAATTGGTGTTACCATTTCTCTCAATTTCCCGTCACATTGAAGAAAACATAGCAGGAAAATATAAAAAGTAAGTATCAACTTGAATCCAAATCTTTGCCAAAATAAAGCGTTGATATTCATAAAGGTATCAAGAAAAACATGAAATCAGTAAAGCGAATAGATGATATTTACAAAGAAAGGATATTAAAATGAGAGAATGAAATGTTCTATGGTTTTAATCACTATAAATGAAAATATATAATCTATTCTCCAAATAAATGAAATAACTTTATTTTTATATTCATCAATCAATTTCGAGCAATATCTTTATTGTTTAATGAATTATTAAAAATGAAAATGCATCCTCTATTTTAAAGATAGTTTTTCTTTTCTTTGAAATTTAGCTTTGAAGTTACTTATTTGTATTATAACAAAATTTCTAATTTATGAATATTTTAGTTAAAAAATTGCATTGTAATAAACAGGTAAATAAAAACTATATAAGAGCTTTTCTTCTTATTCACCATTACTGAGTTTTTAAAGCAAGCAATATTTTATCATTTTAAGAATTAAAATATTTAGCTATTATCATTTAAGAAGAGTGTAATTTTAAGTTTATTGTCGAGATCAAAGAGAAAAGAGATGTAGAAAATTCAAGGAGAGCATTTTTCTCCTCTGCTCGAATTCTTCATGGAATCCTATTTATTTAAATAACATTTCATTGGTTATTTAATTTAAAAACTGTACAAACAATTAGATATAACGAAAGTTTGTGCATAATTAATAAACAATTAATATATATATTCTTTATTTCTAGATTCATGAACACTTTCATAAGACATTACTGATGGCTTAAATTAATGTTTCCAATTAATGGTGCGTCTAAGGAAAGATTTATTATTTTTTAGAATTTATTTCAGTAAATACAGATGAAAGTTTGAACGCGAAATAAATTTTCACAAATTGAATTTACAACTTTGTATCTATTTCAATTCAAACAAATATGAATTTGTTAAGTATCTGCCTTTAAACCTAATGAGAGAAGATATTTAAATTTAAAAAGAACTTATTAACTATACTGGTAGCAATTTTCACGATATTTGAAATTTTTCACAAAAATTTTATAAACACAATTAATTACTTGGCAGTATTTATTTGCATATCATAACATGTTTTGAAATTCTGAAACTATCAGTATTTAACTTCTTTAATTGGTGGCTGTGGGTATGTATTTAATAAATATATTTCAATTGATGGCAAATCCTGTTATTTTATAGATGTACAGGGTGATCTTTTTTAAAGTGACAGTGTCTGGAGCACCTTGTAGCGTGATCTAATAGCCGAAATGGCAGCAAACTTGGTATTTAGACTAATCAAGACATGGGAAAAAGGATTCCGCGAAAAAAATTTAGTACCAAAAGTCACCTGTAGGGCATTTTGTGGCGTTTCACAATATATAAAATGTGAGGAAAGAAAAATACTAACACATAGAATCGTGCAATTAAGTTATTAATGTTTATTTACCACATTAACTTCTCAAGTGAAGAATTAGACTACATTCAATGTACATTCAATGACACCATTCTGAGAAATACATTCTTCAGAGAAATACAAAACTACATTCAATGACACCATTCTGAGAAATAACACCATGCATTATATACACAACGTCCTCGAAAGCCGTTCGTAACATATCACGAGGAATATTCTGTGCACTTTGTTATGTTATCCTTTAGAATAGAAACATTTGATACTCTACCAACTTAAATTTGAGATTTCAAATAACTCCAGAGCCACAAAACCCATGGAGGTCAGGGGAACCAGGCAGCCATGCAACTGGAAAACAGCGACTTATGCCACTATCATGCGTGAAGTTTTGGCGCAACAGCTGCTTTACCTTATTACTAATGGGTGGCGGAGGACCATCCTTCATGAAGATTAGCTGTTGGAGACGGTTTCTTTGAAGTTGTTGAATAACAAAAGCTTGCAGCATTTCGTGGTACCTTTCTGTATTTATGGTACACGTTTCGGGTCGTGTCGGAGTGATGGTCTCAAAAAGAATGGCCCAATTTTTAATTCGGCCGTGGAACCACACCAAACAGTGACTTTTAGGGAATTTAATGGGTTTTCGTGAATGGTGTGGGGCTGCTCAAAAGACCAAACTAGGCTTTTTGGTGTGTTTATGGATCCATTGATATAAAAATGACACTCATCTCTTCACAGAATGTGCCATGGGAAAGCATCATCAATTTCTACCCTGGCAAGAAATGACAGAGCGAATGTCACTCGTTTTTCTTGATTTTAGTTCGTGCAAGCGGCTTATTTTGTAGGGGTAAATTCGAATAACGCGCTGCAAAACTCTTCATACTATGTAATTATTCATGTCCAATGATTGAGCTACACCCCGGGTGCTGCTAGTACCAGCAATGGTACCCTGCGTTCCTTCGACAATTGCAGTTGCCACATCAGTTATTGCATCTTCTGATACTGGTTTACGTCCTCTCCCAGCACGAATGGTCAGTGACCTAGTTTCCTCGAATTTCTTAATAATTTTCTTAAGACCATTCAGTGATAAAGGTCCCCTTTCATATTTTTTTTTTTGAAATCAACAAAGAGCTGTGGATGCATTACATTGATTCATATAATACAGCTCCACCACGTTCCGGTATTGTAGTACACGTTCCGGAATGAAAGGTTTTTTCACGTAATCCTTTTTCTCATGTCTTTATTAGTCTAAATGCAAAGTTTGGTGTCATTTTGGCTATCAGATCATGCTTAGATCACGATTAGGGAGCTCCAAACACTGTCACTTTAAAAAAGATCATCCTGTACTTTGCTTATGCGACAACTGTTATTGTAAATTAAAAACTAATAAATATTCTATTACACTTTTATGTAAAATTTTAAATATACAACAAATGTCACAAAAAATTGTAATGAAAATAATGATAAAAAAATTTCTGTATGTGAATATAAAATTCAACAAGCATATAGGAAAATATTGTTTATACCTTTATCTTTAAAAATATCTTCATTTTAGAATTTAATTTTAAACATTTTAGTTTTTTCCTAATTTATGTAAAAGCATAATTGAAATCAGTTTATATATAATTTATGTATCTCAATTTTGTAGTTATATTTCTTTCTTGCTCTGATAGACGCGTTTAATAATAGACTAGTTAATATCATTATAAATTTATGAAATTGTAGTAAAGAAATGCAATGATTTTTGTTATGTTGAAAGGAAGAGATGCAAAACTGAAAGTCAATTACGTGGTGATGAAAACTGCAAAGTTACAAGAACATACTATGAAATTTTGTTTTAAAGATTTCTTTCGTTAGTTTAAAATATTTTCTTATTAAAGGTGCTGGTTTCTAAAATATAAACCCTTGCGGAAGATAAAGTACAATTTTATTTATTTTTTCAGTTATTACGTGCAAATGAAAGTATTCTATTCTAATAAAAAATAATGAATTTTATTCAAAAATTTTACAATATTCATATTAAGAGTTGTTTAAAAATTACGTGGTTTTAGTCATAGATGAAATACCTTTGCTTTATAAATACAGTTATAAAAATTTAATTGTGAAATTTAAGTCTCTTTTACAGAAATCACATATTTATTGTTATATTCATTGAACAAAGGAAAGCAAAAATAAAAAAAAACATCCGTTAAAAAAGGACATACATTTTATTATTTGTCCTGAGTATGTGTAATTGTTTTTAAAGACACTGCAAGCAAATTTTGAAAACCAATATCCTATAAGCACCTCATTAATTTTAGAATATGTTTTTCAATTAATTTTACATGAATAAAATAGAAGCTGATTTTAAAGGAATTCTGAGCTTCTATTATACGCGGCATCCATTAATAGAATAAAATATGAAAAATATGAAAAATGCTTTATAATACAAATATATGAAAATTTTCAACTCGAAATACATAATGGTTAAAATCCCTTTTAACAAATCCTTTTTCTATAAGAAGAAAATGTCTGTTACTGTCTCATTTTGTATAATTAAGTATAAAATTAAACATAAATTTTTAAACAAAATTTTTATATTAATACTAATTAATGGTTTTCAATTAAATAAATATTATGTTGATTGCTTGAAAAAAATATTTTTAAATAGTTTATTACCTTAGTTTATGTAAATAATTAAATCTAATTAGCATGACTTCAGTGCTTATTACTACTTTAATATAAAATTAATTTTGCAGTGATTGTTCTTACAATTGTATTCAAGATACTCTTTTCTAAAATATAAATCATCGAGTAAGATAAACTGCATTTATTAATATTCTAGTTAGCTCGAGCAAAATGAAGGAAGTAAAGAATTAAAATACGTTATTCTTCAATTAAAAGATAATTCTACCATTATTTCAATAAGCAAACAAATTTTTCATTTAATACAACACTAGTTATAAATATATCCTTCCTTGCCGGATCAACTTTTATTTCATTATTTATCCTAAAACATTGCATATTGTAAAAATAAACAAAAACAATAAATTTTCAGAATAAAAATATAAAATAAAAAATGAATTAGTTTTGTAATTCTAAAATATTTTATGAAAGGTTTGTTATGCGTTGAATATTTTGTTAACTGTTTTATAATAATAGGCATTTATTGCAGGCTAAGAGCTTAAACAAACGAGCACTGTTACAGAAAAATATTTTAAGATATTTGTAATAAATTTGTTACAATTATTTCTTTCGACTATTTTATTTTCAAAAGCTTATTGTTAGAGCATCAGTTTTCATATATCATGGGCATAGTAACTTTTATGAGTACATTTGTGAGCAATATATTTTAGATTTATATCTTAAAATATTTTTATTCTGATTATATTTCACTTATTTCTATTTCTTTCATGTATTCAAAAGTTTGTGTGTATGAATCCGATGTTCCTTTCAAATATTATTCAAGTGCAGTAAGACCTCGTTTATCCGGATTCTACTAATCCGAATTTCGCATAATAAGGCCAACCATTTAAGTATACATACATACATATGTATGTACATTCTTAATATTCCTTTTGACAAACCACAAATAAAATGCGAGTTAACGCAGTAACGTATTTTTGTTGCAGTTGACCTTGGATGAGTGAAACCGTACACTTTCTTTCCTACCTCTTAGTCAGCCCACTCAACTTCTATCTATTGATACGTAACTCACCCCAATTAGTTCTATGATGTTAAGCTGAATTCCATGTTTTTGTGGATTTGGGGCCCTTCCATCAATTAATAAATTGTTCAAAATATGTCCACTAACGTAAGACAAAAGATCAGTAGTTTTTTCCAACCATTGAGTATTTCATGTAATTAGTGAAGGTTAACTCGGATCATTATGTTTAAATTAGTTTATTGTATGTAAAAAATTTATGTATTTACATGCTATACTTAATATGCTGTTTTATATTTCTTCTCTTGAATAAAAAATAAAATTCTTACTGCGTGCAATACTTTATGACTCAATTTATAAGATATTTTGTTTAATCCGTACTTCCATTAATTTGGAAGACCTGGATCTCTTATTGTCTATGTTCTATTTATTATTTTAATGCTTTGCAAATTGCCTTTTAAGGCTTAATGCTCTTCAATATTATTAAAATAATGTTTATATTATATACAAATGATTGATAAATAATAATTTTCGTTAAAGCTAGATATAAGCAAATTATTATTTCTAAATTTTTCAGATTTATACATCAATAGATAATGCCTTAAAATGTTTTTGGATTAAACAGTATCAAAAATATTATAAATGAGTTTAAGTAATAAAGAAAAACAATTAACACTAATGATGGCTATTACAGTATCGCTAAAGTCAAAATTACTTTCTTTTTTTAATTTTTACTCACACGAGGGCACAAAACTTCTTTTCTAATTGACTCTCGGTTTAATGAAACATAACACCATCCAGTTAGCACTAAATTATCTTTTGTATAGGTGAAAAATTCTATTCTGTTAATGTATATAATTGGAAATAATTATAAAAAATAATTTCTAGGAAGAACATAAACAAAATACATTAAAGTTTTTTCGATGAGAAAATGGTATATACTATTCAGACAAGTATTTCTTGTATGAATAGTATAAGTGAAATAATAAATTTAATTAAAATTTAATTAATATGTATTTCTTTAATTAAATTTTTACACAATATAGTATATTTCTTATGTTATTTCTTAAACTATTTCTATACGTGTCAAAAGCATTCAGTGGTATATTCTTGTTCGAAAATATTTTAAAAGTTATTTACATTATTTTTCTATATAGAATCATAGTTAACAAAAATTGTTGAGAATTATGATTAATACCTGTTATATTTTAGAAATTTTGAATTCAGAGTTCACGTGAAAATTTTTTTATTTATTGAAAATAAAACATAAATATTACTTGATTTCAAAAATACTTCATATCCCGAAATATACATTTTCTTCTCATGCAATGAATGAATAATTATAAAATTTGTTGAAGCAATATCTTGTCTTATTCCAATATTTGAATTTATATGACAATGTAGGAAACTTCACTCAATATAAAAAACTCTTGAATATATTATTATAAATTGTACGATATGAAAAGAGAACATTTGACAATTTTCATTCAAATCTACATTAAAAATATTTGTATAAATATTTAAAGAAATTGTGAGATATAATTTAATTTAAAGGTGCTATAGAAATTTAGGTTAATAATCATATAAAACTCTTTTGATTATAAAAAACTAAGTGATATTGTAAATTTATGTAAATTTTAGTTAATATGTGAAATAATTACAATATTTTCAATAGTAAGTCTTAGAAAGGGATTTTCTAATTTATTTTTCTCATTAATTACCTCTCATGTGTTTTATTTTATAATTTTATTAACAATAGTAACTTAAGGTATTTATTTATTTCATGCAAATATATATATATTTGAAATATAAATCCTAAAATAGTATTAAAATAGAAAACTTGTTAGAATACATAAATTTTAATATATACGTAAAACATATTTCACTATTCCGATAGAAATTAGACAACATTTTGTATGAAATATAAACAAAATTGAGTTCTAGAAATTATAAAATAATTTAAAAGATCTTTCAATTATTTTTAATTAAATTTTATAACTCAAATTCTTAGCAGATGTGTCTGAGTTAAACAAATTTAACGTATGAAAAACATTATTATAAGACCCTTGAAATTATATTTTTTTTATGTTTTTTATTAAGGTTAACGAGTATATGAAAAATAATAATCTTTAGATTTTTTGATGTTTTCTTTCTTTTGAATAGAAGAACAGGTTGGTTACTCGTGAAAATTCTGCAAATTGAAGATTGAATTTTTAATTACATAGTTAATAAGAAAGTTTTCTTTCCAATATTTTAGATGGTTTTATGACATTTAGAACATGTAAGTTTTCCTTAATCCACAAGTGTTTTTTTTTTCATTTTAGTTGTTTAAATTTACTTTTGATTAAGTTGTTTATGAATGAAATGTTAATGTGCTTTTATAAATATTAATTACTAACGAGATGTTTTAAAATTAATTTTGTGTGTGTTCATAATTATAAATATAAATTACTTCATAGTGAAAATATTTATTGATTATTCAGAAAAGACTATTTTGTATCAATTTTTTAAAATGTTTTCATGAAAGATACCCTTTTAAGATTTGATTTCGATTGCTTCTTCTAAAATATTTTTCATATACTTCTTGAAGAACTTTCATTCAGTGTCATTATTCAGTGAAAAAATACAAGGAAATGGCAATATATAAATTGTGATAATTTATATTTACAAAACGATCATTATTCAGAGGTAAAGTAAACGGTAATGACAATATATATAATAGGATAGTTTATACCTATTGCTTCATTCAGGAAAAATTCCATAATATGTACTGTGTTAATATTTTATAATAATATTAAAACTATAAAAGTAATCTGTTTTTTAAATAAATATTTTACTAGAGGCCGTCATTTTCTTTTCAAAAAAAGTAATCATGCTAATTTAATTATAATTTCATACGTTTTTATTGTTATCCATCAAATGGCTGTTCCTTTTAGATACTATTATGCATATCAATATTTATATACATTTACACATTAAATTTAGAATATAGCTAGCAATTATTGCTGTGTATATATGCTGCAAATGACGAACCATTCGTTGATATGGTCAGCCAACTTCATACATTCCAACAATGTGAACTCGTTCGAAGTCATTTAGCAGATATGTACACTACGATTGAACATAAATTGAATATATAAAAAGCATGTAGATTTATTCTAAAAAGCTACCGATTTAAGAGAATTCTATAGATATAATAAATTGCAATTATTATAAAATATACACATAGATTACCTAATAGAGATTCTGAAATTATTCCTAGCCACAAGCCTGAGAAATATTTCTGATTGAACATACAAAAATAGATATTAACGCTTTTTATTTCAAAGAAACCAAAACAATTTTTCCTTTAAATCCTGAAAGGCCACGTTTTTTATTTTGACACAAACCATTGTTCAACAATAACTTGTGTCAAAATTAGTACTTATAAGAAATCAAACCAGCTCTTAGCTTTAAAGATCCTTTTTTCTTTTAAAAATTTTGTCATCATAAATTGAATAATCAAACAACTAAAGGTTGCTTGAAAACATATTTAGGGGTATAACGCATTTTATTTTCCAGAGAGATTTTTCTTGGGCAGAAGGTCGAATCTCTTCAGTACAATAGAAAAGGCGCGAAAATTGTTTTACATTCAATCTGACTAACCTTTTCCTTTGTTGAGATGTAGTGTATATTGAACTCATGATCATTCACTCCGATTATGGTGGTTCTGATATTAGGCCAGACTTAAAGTATTTTAGATAAGTAATACTGTCATGCTAAATTATGCTGTATAAATTTGTCATGTGAAACTATGTTATAATTGTCTAACAAAAGTAAAATATGTTTAAATAAAAGAGCTGATGCCACGCCTGTTATGCGTCCAATGATTTAAATCAGTATAGTTAAAAATCATAACTAATTTGTAAAATGTCACCAGAGTAAAACATAAAGAATTTGGATTTCTAAGGCTTTTCTTGGTAGTTTATTTATAAAATCTCTACTTTTTTTCGAAAGAATTATTTTTATTTTATTGGGGAAGTTTTAATTCATGAGATAATTATAAAAATTAACGCAATTTATGAGTAATGTAATGTAATTTTAATGATATATTTAATATCAATTTATTTATTACGCATAAACATTATTATTGACTAAAACAGTATATTTGATTTATAGGAACATTCATTAACTGTTAATGAAAATATTTCATCTTACTCTATAGATTACTGTAATGTTATCTAAATGTAACTAATATTAATATTTCAAAAACATTTACTTTTTACATTTTTTTAATCAGTTAGTAAAACAATCCAACTATTTTTTTTATTTAAAACAGAATTTATTTCTTAAAATTAATTCTGTTTATGGTAAAATAATCAAAAAATAATGATTAGATTTAGAAAAAAATTTGCAGTTTTTAAATACTAAAAGGAATGCTTTTACGTTTGCTTGAAGAAGACAAAATTCTCCACCTTCTTATTAATAGTTATAGCATAATAAATTGAGAATATATGTTGTATTTAAAGGTAAAAAATGCCAGTCAGGTCACATAGTTGAGTTCCAATAATATATTAATTGATAATATGAAATTTCCTATTCTCACTCTTTCAAAACTATAAACACATTTTTAATCTATGGTATGTTAGATATTTATAACATAAAATTTGAAGGAATATTTAGTTGAGATTCTTTTATATTTAGAAGACTATTTTGGAATATAATTAGTTCAGAACTTAATTTTAAAGGAAAACCAAAAATATCTGCCAAGGATATTTTGTCATTGCTTAAAAAAAAGGTAACAACTTTTAAATGCTTTTTTGCATAATGCACAGTACATTCCTCTATCAAGAAAGGATGGTAAGCATTTTAACGAGATTTTTATTAGACGAGCCAATTATGGTAAAAGTAGCGAAAATCTACATTTTGTGATAATTGTTTCTTTATAATTTGATGAAAAGGTGTGCGAAAAAATCTGCAACATTTCAAATTGCAAGAAAGTGGGAAATGAAATATTTAATAATGTCTACCGAATAAGTTTATTTCAATAAAATATATCAAATCTTCTGATTTTCAGTAATTGTTAATATACTCGCATTTAAGCACTATTGAAATTGCAATTAATTACTGTTAAATAAATAATGGCTATAGTTTCCATTTTAATAAATTATCCAGCTTCTATAAATGATATTGAGGATATTTCTGATGAAATAATAAAATATAGTGAATCATTTATTAATACTATTGTATATAACAAATGATGTATAGTTAAGATTCCTTTTTCAAATTTTACTTGAAATTTTAGAATCAACTAAATCGTTTCTTGTGATGATTTTTTTTATGGTTTTAAGAAATAATTTTTATGCCAGCATGCTGAATAAAGAATCAGATAAATAAATATCTCTAGATAAATATTGAAGGACATTTTGTTCATTATAAAAGAATGGTATACCTGAAACTATCGATTGAAAGTCAATGGCCAACTGTGATTTGTTACATCATGAATGATGAATGTTACTTTCGTATTTGGAACACGAGCTTCCGTATATTTGGCATTTCTGTCACAAAAGAATAGTTAGCAAGCTCTTTTATCATCTTATTGTAAGAGAAAAGAAACTAAATATATTCAGATGTTTTTTTATTTAGTTTAGTTCAGAAATAAAGTTTTAATGAAATGCTTAGAAAAATATTTCTTTTCAACATACAGATTCATAAAGATAAGTTTTTCATCTGAATTGTCTTAAGATTAAATTAACAGAGAACAGTTAAATGATATTTATTTATTTATTTATTTATTTTTTTTTTTGAATTTTCAGAACATTAGTGTTTCTGAAAATTGTAATGTTTAGCTGTATGTAATTATTGTTCAAAGAATTATAGTTTTAGTTACATGGCGTTAAGAATACAACAATTTTATTTTAAATTGCTTATAAGACAATTGCACTCGTTCAGTGAAATACTAAATGTCCAAAAAATATATATATAATTTACGCACACAGTAAGCATGGAAATTTTAATTATAATTATAATTTGAGAAAAAATGTACCAGGAGGTGGAAATTTTTAAAATTTAGTTTGGAATTAGAATTTTCTAGAAAATATATCAGTAATTGAGAAAATGTCTTCAAAAAATTTGAAGGATTGAGAATTTATTCCTTCAATGAAGGAAGTTATTGGTAATTTTGTTTACCTATCTCCTATTTATTATTAATTGTGAATGTAACTAGGACAAGAATATTTAAAATTTGTGGTCTTAATTTATTCTTCAACAGTCACGTACAATTTTTGAAAGAGTCACAAATTGTATGTTGAGGTAAAATTTGTGACTTTTTCATCTTGAAGTTATACTTATAAGCCCTCACTGAATCGTAAGTTCATTTCAATGTAAGTCAAAATAAGTAAAAATAGGAACTTTATCAAAGACATATCAACTCAGGTAATAGATTATTGCAAGAAGAAAAGGATGTTCTTATATCTAGTTTGATGATCCCAAAACAATGTCCGCAAATATGCACATGTCATGGGAATAATAAATTGTCCTGCTTGTCGAATTTTTCAAACTTACTTTCATTTTCATCCATGCAAAGTTTTTTCCGTAATAATTGTCAGGAAAATTTTACGAAGCAATATATCATGCGCAGATCTTTTGGCGTACTTGCTTGCTTCAATGATTAAGCACATATTTACTTCACGGTCATTACCACTTCCTTCACTCCATCAATGTAATAACTTTTTCATCAATTCACATTCCACTACATTAATTTAACATAAGATATTATATAAAGTTTGAATGAAGTCAGAGTTGGATTTTCGTGATCATTAAAAAACTTATTTCAACTAAAGAATAAGAAAAGCAAAAAACAAGCTGAATTTCTAAAGTATAAGTTTAAGGGAGTTAAAGGAGTTTAAGTCTAATGTATAAGCATAAGTTTAAAGGAGACTTAAAATTCGGTTGCATGAGCGTACTGAGAATAGTGTAATTATTTTACACCAATGCCTTTTTTCGATTTTCCTTTACAAAGGGAAATATTTCCTGCCTCACCCAATTTTTTACTTGTGGAAGAAGATAATTATAAAAAGAACTTAATTTTTTTGACTACATGTAGCATTATGATATAATTATAAAAACTATATTTAGAGAGCATGTCTTTTATTTAACTCGTAGTTTAAAATAATAATAATTATTTTAGTTTTCTTCATACAAACCTTTGCTAATCATACAATTTAGGAAACAAATGACTGTAAGCTATTGATATACAATACTGCACTCAATTAAATATTTTATTAATAATATTTTCACAAATTAGTTATTCTATTGGTATCAAATACATTGAATAAGAAAATTTTGAAATAATTTGTCTTTCAGTCTAGAAAGTAATGAGAAAACACTTTGGATTTAAATTATTTATATAATAAAGCTCTTTAAATGTGCGGAAAAATGTGCTAAGATGTTACGGTAATTTTAAGCATTTATTACTAAGCGTTCAAGATTATTCAAAAATCAAAAGTATTTCTCAAAGTAAATTAATTAGGCGAGAATACTTAATAATGACCTTTGTCAATACCAGGTTAATAAATAACCATCGAAATTAAATATACAATATGAAACGGATTTTAGTATATAGGTACTTTAAAGAGTTTGACATATTCATTAGTGAATTCAATCTAATATTTTAAGGTATTATAGAGATAATATAAGTATATAGTAGATAACTTAAGAAATACAAACAATGTTTTTCAATTTACATAGTTTTAGGAAACAAAAGACTGGGTGCTATATTTTCGATTGTATGCATGCAAAATGAATCGTGCATTTAAGCACAATGAAAGCCAGACTATACTCATGTATAAAAACATTTACCTAATTACAACTCTTATATCTTCTATAATCTTAAGGAAATGTATAAGAGCTTCAACACCATAATTATAATTTTTTACACGATATATTAATTTTGGCTGAAATGATAAACCTATACCTTATCAACTTAAAACTGTTAAATTTATATAATGGGTATTTTAAAATACCTAAAAGTAATTCAAAGGAATATTTTTAGGGATATTATATTGGATATTCTAGAATCTGCTATGTAAAGGAGAGGATATTAATTATAGTATTAAATTATATTATTGGAGGGGTAATAACTGTTTTAAGATAACTTAACAAGGAAAAAATAATCCTCTCTATAAATCATCAACTATAGTTCAAATTTTTACATTCCATAAAGCGTGATAGTATAACATAACACAGTGGAAAGCATTTATAATTCTAAGTACCTAATTTTAAGTAGAACATAATTTTAAATATTCCATTTCTAGAAGTTCAGTTCTACTTATCGTCTGATTGATCAAGTTTCACAATCCAAACGCAAACTTTACATATTCTAGTAATATTTAAGACCTTAATGAAATGATTCGTAGTGTTTAGGACACTTCATCTGAGTTATTTGAATAATTTTTAAGTCTATTTCATATTGTACTTCATAAATATTTACACTATAAATCATATCTAATTTTAATACACTCCTTGATTTATATTTAAAAATATATTAAGATATTTCTCAGTTTTCATATAATACAATTTTGTAAGAATAATTTTTGTTTCTTTGTAATTAATAATATAAATCTAATATAAACATTAACAATAAATATATGGTGACTTTTTTGTTTAAACTTTATTTTTTAGTTACTCTTCTTTTTACAAATTAAATTTCCACCTTATCTTTTCATTGAACATAATACTCATTTTAACAATCTTTCAATATTATTTACATTTCTTGAAATATTATTGTATGATTAAAATTAATACATTTAAGAAAATTAATTTTTTCAATTAAAATTAAGAGCACCTTTCTAATGACAGAAATAAAGAACATTTTTAAAAATATACATGACTCATTAATAATGCTTTTAATGATGCTTAATATATAACTTTAAAACTGTTTAATTTCAAAATTTTAACTACATTGATTGTATCTAATTTAATTCGTAATTTCAGATCATTAGAACTCCCTATAAAGTTGCATATTACGTGATGTATTTAATACAAACTACATAATATTTCGCTTTAGAATTCTTCGCGCTTCAAGTATCGAAATGTATAACTCTTATCGCTCTTTCAGCTTCTCATTTATGCATAACTACGGGAAGAAGTGAAAAATAAATTCGTCATTAGATCTCCCCTTCTTTCTACATTTCAGCAGAGTAACGTTTTGAAAACTTACTAATATTTACTACTCGTGTATGACATTTTAAAAAAGTATTGTTTTCGTATATTGTAGCTTCTTCCTTAATACCACAACTAAATGAAATACATTGAAACACGCATGAAAGATTATCCTATTGCAATATTTAATAAGTTTGTTATTAAATGGATGTTTGATTCATTTTATACTCCATTTAATTTATATTTTGGATTATCTATATTTTGATCTTGATTCTACTCATCAAAACTAGTTCGAACTTAAATCATATTGCAATTTTTCTCTTAAAAGCTTTGTAATACACTTGTTTCACTGGAATCTATTATCCTCCAATTCATTAACAAGATATTACATAGTCTTTAGTTTGTAGATTTGAGCAATTCACGCAACAATATTTTAAAGCTATGTCGAAAAAATGTTGAAGTTAGCTTTCAATTCTTACATTTTTTTCTGAAAGTAATGCAACGCTTATATACTGCGTTCTTCATAAACTCATAAAACGTTTGTACAAAGAATATTCAAAATACTTTCTTTATACAAATGTAGGATTTGAAATATTAAGTAAATAAAATAAAAAAAACACAAGGATAATTAAGAAATACGTAAGAAAATTTATAGTAAAATAAGTAAATTAAATAAGAATCTCAAGATTCATAGTTACAAAAATAATTCCAAGAAATCTCGTCGCAATTCTATAATAAAAACTACTAATAATTAAGACAATAATTAAATGATTTTATAGAATTGAAATAAAAGGTTTATATTAAAAAAGAAACTTATTTTTAAATCAAATTCTTGAACAGTTTTTAATATTTAGTCAATTTTATTGAGTCAAAATATTCTCTGTGTGTTGAAAAAAAATGTATGAGCATAAAATTCTTTTCAACAAGTGCATAAGGATTAAAATTTTCGTTTCTCCAGTAGTTTAATAGAAAATTAATAATAAACTTAAAAAAAATATTTTCAGAATTAACTGGAAATTCCTTAAATATATATATATATATATATAGAAACTGGTAAACTAATTAAAAAAATTAAAAATATGAGTTCCTAAAATAATAATGTTTTTGTCTTAACAGAAAGCTATGATTTACCATTCATCATATTTCCTCCATATTAATAAAGAAAACTTATATTTTATCATTAAGGCATTTCCTCACATTTAATTATCTTTCTATTTTTACTGAAGTGCATATAATAAAAAATTTAGAAAAAAAAATACGAATCATTGTTTTCATCTAGACTAATTATTTTCATAATTTATTTATTTTCAACTAACTTAAAGCTAAGTACACTGATTCCTAAGCAAAGAACATAATCTCCATGTGTGATTTAGTACATGTCAAGCATAGCCCCTTCGGGTGATTTGTCGATGCAGTAAGTAATAAAGAAAATCACGTTCTTCCTTATAATAAAACATAATTGAACTTGCCTTTATCATAAAAAAGGCATTTCTACACCATTAGCATCAATAATGTTATCTGAAGAAATGTTCATCGGGGAAAAGTTTTTTGCTTATGGAATATAAAGGATAAATTGTTTTTCTTTGAACATACAAATATGCGACTTTATTTTATGCAGGATGGAAAAGTTAATTACATAAAAATTATTTTTTTCCTCTCGAATTATATTAAGTATAGTAATTATTTTTAACTTTTTTAATTAAAAAGGTACACTTTACATAATATATATATATATGTATGTGTGTTTGTGTGTGTCTATCTGTCTGTGTGAGTGAATGTGGTTATGTGTATATGGGAGAGATTGCGGTAAGTATATAACTAATTACCTAGTTTTGCCTTTTATTTATTTATAATGCTTAATATTCTAAGTATAGAAATGAATTCATTGAAATAAGTAATAAATTAATGATTCATTATGCTGATTGGATTAAAAATACTCCAAAAAGTTTGAGATAATATTTTAAAATTTTACTTCGGAAAACTAAGTTTTTCTTTCTGTTAAATACATACATTTATGTTAATTAGTTCTTTGATATACAGTTGAGTGTCCAATATACTGAAAAGTATCTCCCAGATTTCTTTAAATTAATTTAATTTAATTCTTAATATTTTAGTACATATCTCAAGTTTAAAAATATTGGAATTTGTCTGCTTTTTTTTACCAAAAATGATTAAGTGGGAGTTTTTTAAATTATAGATGAATTTATTTTTTCTGTCAATTTTACATATACTCAATAAACCAATTATATGTACAAACTATGAGATTTATTTTTGAATATTTCTATCTTTTTTTTCTAAAAATGAGACACCCCAATTAATTTGTAAAAACAAATTAGAAATAATTGTTTTTTTTACATAAAATGGCAGGCGAGATTTTTTAATTAAAATAATTTTAATGCTTGAAAAATTATCTTGAGTAAAAAATAACTATTATTATATAACAAAGACTGTGAAAAAATATTAACATGAATCATGAGCCAAATGGATTATATGTAGGTTAGGTCACATCTTTGAAAAGAACAAATTGGGAAATAGCCAACTGATTCTGTAAGTGCTTGGATGAAAGTGATATTAAATTATGGAAGTGAAATAAATTGGCTGAAATGATGTAACAATACAAGATATGCACTTGAAAATAAAATGTTCTTCATATAAAAAGCGAAGTAACGAAATTTTTCTGAATTCTTGAATTGTTAGATATTTTTTAGCCTTTAAAACTCTCAATAATGCTCTTAAATTTAAAAGTGTGGATATGAAGCAACAATTGAAAATTAGTTAAGCATCAGTAAAATAAATTAAATTTGAAAAAGTGAATAAATCAATAGCAACAAACAATACGTAAATGAAAAACTAACAGTTTACTACATTTATGATTCACATTTCCCATCTAATCAATAATAAATATTTCCCTTTAAACTAAAATTCATTATATATAGTATATAATTATATATGAAATATGAATAAAATATTATTTTAAAGCTTACTGTTTATTTAAAATTCAGATGCATCAAGAGCTAACTTCAATATCCTTCTGAGTTTGAATAGATTGAATTGTCCTTTAAGAAATCTATCTTGATCTAAGTTTTTACGCAAAATAATGGAAATACAATTTTTACTATTGTTAATATCTTTGTAAATTATTTACAAAGTTAATTTTTGTAAATGATTATTTATGTAAAAAATGTAGTATGAAAATATATTCTATATATGCGTATGCACAATAAAAATGACTTTGTAATTTTGTCACTAATACACACATGTCTTTAAACATCAGAAAATATAATTTTTTATTGCAGTGCAGCAATGTTTTAGCCCATAAAACATTTTGGATATTGCTTTAAAATTATTTAAGAATTTAGGATGTTATAAACAAAAAGTACAAAAAAAAATGCTTTGAATTTTTAAAATATATAATCATATTTTTATGAATGCTTTAGCTTTTTACACAAATGCTTAAGAACTTCGCGAATTCATTTTTTGTTCTTTCCTAACAAAGAAACATTTAGCATTTTTGTGATACAATGCATGAAAAAATATTACTATTTAATTCAAATATACTTACACTAGAAAATAGTATTTTAATGAAAATATAATAATAAATTATCCATTTATTCTTTAAAACATTCAAGAAATACTGTCAGGTTCTCTCTCTCTCTCTCTCTTTGCAAGATATTCAATACATTGCTTGAAGCTTATCAAATTCAAGAATTTTTTTTTATCAGAAATTTGCATAAAATAGAATTTATATTTTCAGATAATATGCATATCAGTAAACTCCCTACTTAATAATATGTAACAATCATTGTGCTAGAATTAAATAATGGAATCTGAAATTTACTAGTGGAAGATTAATTAAAAATAAATTATGTTTGATCTCCTTTTAAAAAAAAATAAATAAGTATTTGATATTCGATAGGATCCAAAATTCTTCAGTTTAAAAAAAATGAATGTAATCATATCTCAATTTTCAAGAAGTAGCTGTTAATTAAAAAGTAAAAATAAGTATTATTAAACTTTTTCATTCTTTTTAACGAAATAAAACAAAGAAAAAAAATCTAAGAATTAATGTAAATTTTTTTGTTGAACACACTGAAAATTTATAAAAGCTGATACATCTAACAGCTTGTCATATTGATTGTTGTAACAGCTGTTAATAGACACTTCGCAATGAATTTTTGTATAAGAATATTTTTTTTATTTTTTTTAAAAAATTTCTAGAATGGTAACTTATTATTTTTAATTTTTGAGAAAAATTTCATTATGTTAAGTACTGATTTTTCATTCTTTATAATTTTGAATCTATTTTCTATATAAAATCTTCTTATGGTTAATTATTGATTTCAAATATTAAAAACCATTTTATATGTGTTCACAACCATGTGTAGGTGTTTAAAATAACAGTTTCACAGATCATTAACCATTTCAGATCGAAAATTCTCTATTATAAAAGAAAAACGTTTAATTTGAATCTGATAGTATGTTGTTTTTTAAATTTATGAATTTTTTTTAAATTTCATAATCTAAAGTTAGGTTTAAATTATGATATATATTTTGAAATATGATTTAAATAATATATTATGATTTAAATTATGTATTTATATATGAAATATGAATAATATATGAAATAAAAATAATATATGAAATATGATTTAAATTATGATTTAGTATAGTTAAGTATATATATTATGAATGCTGTATATATTCTTAGTAACTGTAATTTATATTTATATAGTTTTCGAAATATTGAACAATATATTTTTGAACACG
>JAPDSC010109051.1:270894-289766 GCA_026290005.1 Latrodectus geometricus
AATAATATCTATCCATAGTAATATTGATAACCATAGGAATCCACATTCTTCACCAAGAGAATAACAGTTCTAAAAATTTTACGATAAACATTTTTTACCATTAAAATTTAATTTGAGGGGAGAAGAAATAACTTAAAAACACTGATTATAATTAAAAAGATATTAGGCGAGCTCATGGGTTTGAAATTTTTGAATACGCTCGCACGTGTGTACATGAACAAGTTCAATAACAGGCTTACTAAAGAATTGTAACACAAATGCTACATAAAATGATTTATTCAACGTATAAAAGGGACTGTAATAACTATTCATATAATTGAAATATGTTTCAACCCATTCAAGAATTTTTATTTCTTTACATTCATGAGAATGATTGCATTATTTAATCTCTTTTATTATCATATACTTTAAGTATCATAACTCATACAAATTTAGTTTTATTGTTCAAATATTTTTTAGAATCTTATATATTTTTTAAGGCATTTGAATTAAGTTTGAAACATTTAAAAAATAATTTTAAACAATACAAGAATATTTTCCATATTATTATTTTAATATCCTAAAATTCGAGTTTCTTTCGGAAAAACTGGTAAAAAATAATCCATGTGCCATATTTGTTAAATAAGTTTAATTATAATATAGTCTATCTGTTTTTACTGAATCGGGTCTCAGATAGGTATTAGAAATAAAATAACGCGAGATACATGAGTACTTGTGTGAGGTACAGACATCTGCAAATGTATCGGTAATTTTCGTTGGTATCAGATATGGACAAATTCGTTAAGAGGTTAAGTTATATTTTTTATATTTATTGATATTTCCTTATAAAATTACTGAACAATTCACAATTATTTCAATTAACTGCTAAAAATAATTATATATGCATTTGTAACCAAAGTTATTTCTGATTAAAAATTATATTTAAATTCATGAAAGTTTATACACGTACTTGCATGTACATACATATAAATTTTCTAAAGGGAACTTCTGTGATGGCCTGTGTGTGTGTGATGAGAATTTAAAATTTTCATATATGTATTTATATACCACACTACACACTAATATATGGAGAGTTAATGATATTGTAAGGATACAGCCGTAGACTGCGTTTTAAATTTGAATCGCTTGGTAATTTTCGAAAAAATTGAAGAATCTGCACTTTAATAACCATGTTAAGACAACGCAATTTAAATTTATAATTTAAGCCTCATAGGATTAATTTGCATAATGTTAGGGATAGCAGATAAGAATAAATACTTTTATGAAGAAATCATTAGGTTTTAGCTTAAGAATCTTATAATCTATGAATTGCATACTTTTCGTTTACTAATAATTTTATCATATTTTTCTCTATATTGGAGAGAAACAAATAGCTTCTTATTTATATTATTATTATATATAGAAATTACTTTAAGAAGAATTATTGTACTTTCATATACATAGTTAATAAAAATAAGAAAGAAAAGCATGAAATCTTTTATTTAAACTTTTGCATGATTTTAATCATAATTTTCCTTTATTATAAAAATATGAAATTTGTCTGGCATCATGATTTGTAAGTAAATATTCGATTTTTTAATTGAGTTAAATAAAATAAAAATATAAGGATTTAAATTATATATATTACAATTTAAAATTTAAATATACTGTTTCAAATTTTGAGTTATTGCTTAAATACTTAAGCTTGACCTAAAAATATTTATTTAAATATAATTTTATAAGAAAATCAGAATTAAGAAATCATTTCACAACCTTGAACAAGCAAGTCTCATAAAAACAGAATGAAAATAAATAAAATAGGCCTATATGTTATTTTAAATTGCGAAACTCACATAAATTTAAAAGATTAACATAAAAACATTAAGAATACAAGAGAATGAAAGATGACATGATATTCCAGATTATAAGTCAATGTAAAATCTCAATAACAACATTAAAACTCAGTTTTTACAGAACAAAAATTTTAAAAAAGTATTAAAATTAAAAGTCATAACACGGATTTTTATAATAAGCTTTAGCCATTTCGCTCATAAATGTTAGATTACGATAGAATAGCTTTGTGTCAAACTTGAAGAAACTGTTTAAGAGAAATCTGAAACGTTAAAAATTGTTTAGGTAATAATTTTTCGATAAAAGTGATTGCTATGATAATCATATTCAATCCAATGAAATTCAATCGTATAGAATATATCATTTTTCGCTATTTTATTTGTGTCTATATTACTACTTATCTTTAGTAAATATCAAAATTTATAAACTTAAATAACAATATTTCTTAATGCTAAATATTCAAAATATTTTAATATGAAAAATTATTGTTATAAAAATCTTATTTATTTTATTATGCTATAATTAGTATTATAATCTTATTGGATTCTATAAAATGAGGATTATGTTTTCAAAGCGATTAAACAAGTAAATATTAAACATGGAAAATATATCATATAGTACGTACTTTCAATTTACCTAAAACACTTTATATCTGAAATTACTCATTTTTAAAAGATAAAGGGCACAAGCTATATAGAAATAAACAAATTGTAGTTGGTTTAAGAAAAAGGTTTCCTTATGCTACAGAAAGTTTTATTTACTATCAATTAAAGATATATAGAAAACCTTTTTATTATTTCCATAATTTTTCTCATTATTAAGTTAATAATATCAAATGATTTATTAAACAATATACGAGAAAATTCTTCTCATTCCTTACCATATATGAAATTTGGATTGTATAATTTTTATAAGATAATTATAGTATGTGCTACGTAGCACAGGGATATTTAACAAAAAGTCATGTATATAATAACGAAATCTATAATTTTCAGTAATTTTAAGCACTTTCTTATGAAAACTGTTTTAGTTAGAATCTATAAAATAGTTTTCTTTACATCATGAAAATATATTTTGATTTTATAAAACAATTTTATTTCTAAAATTTTAATTCTTATAAAAAATTTTCAAAAGTAATTTTTTTTTCAAATATACAAGTTTCTCAGTATAGTTGCGAAAAAGAAATATATTAGTAAAAATTAAAATAAAGGAATACAAGAATTAAATATATATGTCGCCTTAAATTACACTAAATGTGCTTAAAAAAATGTAATATATTTTTAACTTCTTTGCTGAAATAAAGAAAATGTATTTTGTTCATATGTTTCCTTTTTGCCATTGTTTGAAAAACATTTTTTTCTCAGTTAAAAGTTGAATTCTTTCTGAAAAAATATATGAGAAAAAGAAATTCTTTCTCCTATATTTTTGTTCACGTGATTCTGAAATATTTGACATTGAATGTTATTTTGTAGTATATTTTAAGTAAGCTACACAAATTAAGGAAAATTTGTTCATTCTTGAAGTTTTAGATACGTCAAGTGATAAAGAATTTATTTGAACGATGTACGAATTTGTATTGTACATTTGTATGAAGATTCTGTTCAATTTTATATTTTTTTAAGACCAAAAATAAATTATAAGTAATGTTTTTAAATGGAACAAAAAAGCGAATATTCTGTTCATAAATATTTTTATCAAAAGTAATCAAATGTTAGTTTACACCATTTATAATTTTATGACTGTAAATTTAAGGGTAAGTTGCTTTTAAATTTCGAAGAAATCGAATTTAGCTTAGAAATAATTTAAATAAATTATTTATTAAATACACGTTTTATCACTTTCATTTGAAATATTTATTTGCTTTGTATAAAAATAATACATTTCTTTCTTATCCTACAATTATGCTTATTTCATTAATGAAAATAATCAACAAATATCTTAACATTTTTTTTTTACCAAAGTAAAAATTTTCTTGTATTTTAATTTCTCATACACTAAATATATGAAATAAAAAATATATATACCACTTTCTAATACTATTATTTTCAGAATTTAAGTGAAATCGCTAAAGTAACACAATAACCAATAATTCTAATATATAAAGAAATAAATAATTATAAAGAAATAAAAATTTAAAAAATGCAAATATTTGTCTTATAAATATAATCAAAATTTTTTAAACATTTTATGAAACTATTACGTTAGAATTTCTGGATATTTGTATTATATAACTTCCTATATTTCTAACAAGTATGAAAAATTTAGTTACTTTAAGATACATTATAAAATAAATTTGTATATATTTCCCTAGACATATTCAGTGTAAGAGTAATTTTTACAGTAAAGCGTTTAAAAAATATTTAAAAATATAAGCATCTAAATTTAAACATTGAAAATATTAAGCACTGAAGTATAAAAAATAATAAATTAGAAATTAAAAAACACTCAAATTTTTTCATATTTGTTTCAAATTATTATTACAATTATTCATATTTGAAGTTATTATAAATAATTGAAATTATTATTTGAAATTATTATAAAATTATTCATATTATTAAATTATACTACAAATTATTAATAATTTTTTATAAATAGAATTCTTTGATATTTGCTTGATTAGAAATCAATTTCGTTACATATTAAATTTAATTGAAATTTTTATTCTTTTAATTTAAGGTGCTACAATATTAAAAAGTGCTTATATATACATTTTAGAAAATTCTATTTCAATGTAATTAGGAGGTTTTCCAAATAGTTTTTAAAAATAATTTGCCTAAAAATTTTTATTTATTATTTTCAAAAAATATGTTTTTAATGATTCGGGAAAATTTTGGTACTGAATTTCATTAATATTTGCCTCAGACGAATCCCTCACTTTTATATTTTTATTAGTATAGGATTCTATCAAAGTATGTAATTTAAGATAATAAAATTAAAATGTGTAAATAAATTAAACTCCAAAATTTCGATATATTATTGATACTAAAAATTTATATATAAATTCACAAAGTTTAAATACATGTAAAGTTAAAAAACATATATAAGCATATATTTAATACTATACATTTTTATACATTTATAATCTTTAAATGAAGCAGTCAACACTGAAGGAGAATTATATATAAGCATCCAGTGCTAAAATAGTAAACAGTTAAAAAATCTAAAGGTAATAAAGGTACGTGATCAGATAAATCAGAAAAAATGCACCATAAAAACAGTCTGTAAACATTGAAATGCAATCGTATTTGGTGCGTGCCACACAGAAAATATACATGGCTGAGTCGTTACAACTGCGTCACCTCATGCTCTAATAAGATCGGAGCTATATAAGTGTAATATCAATATTAGCATTCTCCTTTACTTGCAATATACGAACACTCTTGCACACCGACATGGAATAATATATCAGGGAAAATGATATGTTTACGTTTAAGAATACATTTATCTATTAAGTTATTGAAATTTAGAAGATAAAATAATTTCTTTTAGGTTATGATTTTCTTTTTTAAGAGGATTTTAAATGTATATAAAAAATAGGAGTAAAAAAAATGATGAATTCTCTTCCCTTTGAAATCAGTAAAAGTAATACATTATATTTTCAATCCAGCCATATCCATCATGTTCTGCTTTTTGTATTAAATTTCGTATTCAATAAAATAAGAATTTTCTCAAAATAGAATCTTCATAGATTTTTATATTAAATTTCACTATAACATATATACATATTTAAAATATTGAAACAATGCTATTAAAATAAAGGATATGATTTTCTCATGTATTTTACAAATATGTTTAATTAAAAATAATTCTGTCAATAAAAACAACGCATAATCTTAACCAAAATAATGTATAATAAGAATAATTATTATTTAAGCTTTTAAATTCTTAAAATATTTTTATATCAAATTGTAAAATAAGTAAAAGTTTTTGTAAAAAATAATAATAATTTGTTTTACTATACATAGAAAGAGTTATAATTCTGGGATCTCTTTCAAATAAGTACTTTAAGCTATTACTAAAATGTATATATATATATATATATATATATATATATATATATATATATATATATATATATTAAAATTTTAAATGAAATAAAATTAAATAATATGTTGAAATTTAAATGGGATTTAATAGTAATCTTTTGTTTGAATATTTACTGTCATATTTGATATTTATATATGTTTTAGTAAATATGAACATCAATGCATTGTTTAATATTTTCTTTATACAAATAAGATTTATATGTCCCGAATACTTTATATAAAAGATTTGTTACACAAATTTTTCCAAAATGATCAGTTTATCTAATTTTACTCGTGTTTTAAAATGACTTTAATTTATAAATTTATACTGTCCTTACCTTTAGTCAAGATTACAATTAGATTTATATAAATAACAACTGCAGACAAAAGTTACGACAGTCACTGTTCTGTTTTAGTTCTAAATTCTCACCCTCTTTTCTAATAAAAGTAATCAAAATTATATTGGTATTAGTATATAAAACAATATTTTTTCTAAAAAATGAAAAAGCTTAATAAGATGAGGTAAGACAAATTCATTGAGGCACATTTTGTTAAATTTTGACTATTTTTAAAGGTTGTTTAAGTAATATTATTCGAAAACCTTGTAAAGTTTAACAGTGTTTACTATTGTTATAAATAGTATTTTTCGCGAGTAGTTCCCAAACTTTTAAATTTAATTTAAATTCAATAGGTGAGAGGTTTTTCTGAACATGTACAATATACTCTAACATCAAAAATGTACTTAATTCTTATAGAAATAAGTTAAATAAAAGTTATATTGCATGAAAAAATAAAATGAACAAGCAAAAGCAGAAAATAGCACATTGAATCTCACGAAAACAGGTAAATTCAATGGCTATATCACATCGAAAAGTTTTCTAGTCCTTTTGCAAGCATAGTATAAGGCCATCAAAAGTGGAGTATGAGAAAAAAAATGTTCCACATCTTGAGGTACTTTTTCTGAACATTTCTATATTCTATTTGATCTTTGATTGAAACAAAGCAAATAACTTGCAAATTCATTATAACCAAATAAAAATGAGAAAGTAAAATTCAATGAGAATGCGTTGCATAGATTGAAAAAGTATACTTTTTAACACAATGGGAGTTTAATGGAAAACTCTTAAAAACTTACAAAAATTATTTATTTAGAAACACACAATGAAGAACTATGCAAACGTTTCTCCGTATATTGATCTCAATAAAAGATAGTATACAAAGATATATCAACATTTTTATTTCAATAAATGATATTATATAACAACAATATTCTAAAAAAATCATTTTTAATCTAAAAGTATAAGAAAATTTCGATAAGGGTTCAAAATTCACCTTTGTGAAGGCTTCATTTTCAAAGAACACAAAGTAAGTGAATTACTTAATTAATTTTGAGGATATCTTAATATTTTATAGGAAATTAGATTAAATATTGGATGCCAGTACAATCTATTAGAGACATGTGTTATAAAGATATATTTGTTATATTAAAATTGTTTTAAAGCCATTTTCCCATTTTTTTCATTTTCAAGGAATATTTAAAAACTAATAAAGTTTAAATCAAATCTTCATTAATTATAAGAAACTTATCAATAATAAATTCAAATAATTTTAAAAAATGAAGAAATTTCTAAGTCAAAGAATAATATATTCAATTCACAATATTTTAATATCCTTGATTTAGCAATATTTCAGCATTTTGATGTCGAATTTCTAATATTTGATAAGTAAATTTCTTCTGATGGGAGAAATGCAAAATAATCTAAATGGCTAGTAATAAACTTTAAATTGTAGGCTCTTATTGAGTTGGTTTTTGTTTTAAAAATTAATTATGTTAAAGGAGCAAATCAATAGTTTGTAGTAGCAAATCAATAGTTTGTAGATATATAAATAAAAAATTGGACATAAATAAAAAATTGGAATGTATAGAAAATTGGACTTGCTATTTACATATTTGAAACTCTTATTGTTATTTATATAAATATTCATATATATATATATATATATATATATGATAATGTGTAAATAGCAAGTCCAATTTTCTTTTCTTAACATATCCCAAAAAAATTAAATTAATATTTTTTATAAAAGGCCCATTGTTATTCACTATTAATTAAGGTTATTTTGTATGTTTTCTTTTAATTGTAAAACATTAAGAAATTAATTATAAACAAGTTTTGTTACAAAAATGTTTTGTCATTCTCATGTAAAAAGAAAAGAATAATATAAAGACTATACGTTTTATATGATTCATATTTATTTTTTAAAATTTTAATCCTCCAAGTATATATTACAATTTAAATTTATAAAAATTACAACACTAATAATAATTTAAAATAGCAAAATTTTAATCAATGGAAATTGTAATCTTAAATCATTACTCCCATTACTAAAAAGTGAAAGTACTTAGTTTCTCCTATTACTAAAAAAAATAAATATAGAATGAAGTTGACAGATACAACCAATAACTATCTGTAAATAATATAAAAAAGCATTTTACATCAGCTTTAAATCACATTTGAACAGTAAAACGTTTGTATTATTCAAAACATATTTCACACACTGTGCAAAAAAAAACATTTTCAGATTCTCTAAAAGTAAGGAATTCTTTAGCAGTAAATTTCAATAAAAAACAGCATTCAAATTTCAAAAAATTCTGCAGCTGCACTCCACCGAAATTTTAAATCTCAATTTAATGCCATGTTAAACCTATGCTTTGGAATTTTGATGAATGTTTGGATTGCATTCATAAAAAATGTTATACTTCCATATTTTTTAATGTTATTAAAACATATGCAATAGAAAAAATTATTGTTTTTAGAATTTTCAAGGAAACCCAATTAATGTTAAAGTAAAATGAATTTTTTATTATATCAGCATATCCATTATATTGACCACACATTTTATTAACTATTGATTGAAAATTTTCTTATATTTTTAAAAATAATTTATTTTTAAATTTATAAAATTAAAAGTAATCTGTGGAGAGTATTCAATGCTTAATTTTAAGATTTTTTGTGGTTCATTTACAATTTAGAAACTGTAAAATTATTAACTACTATCTTTTAAGATTATACCAATCTTACAGCATGTGAATTTGAAACCCCAAATATGGAATATAACAATTGTTGAATTTGTTTACAATACGTTTGTATATATTGACAATTTTGTACTTGGAACATCTTGTAAAGCGTGTAACATTACATATATAATCTTAAAAACTAAAAAATTGAAAGAATTTTTCCCTCTCAAATTTCATTTCAATAATCCATTTACATAAATTTTTTAATATTGCAGACATTTGATGATATTTAAGTGTCTGCCAATTTAAGCAGTTCTGAAACTATTAGCTAGAGTTTCACAATTCAATTAAAATTTTATGCAATTCCAAAGTATGGCTAAAATAATATTTAAACACCAATGTAATAATTATATCAAAACTGTTTCAGTTGGTTTAAATGTTAACTAAAATTAGAAAAAGAGTCATGATTTTAGACTTCTTTTATAGAAGAAAATAAATGTCATACATCTTATGTAAACTAATATATTTGTTTAAATTGACCAAAAACTGTAAATCGAGTTTAAAATAATTGCGATCTACAAAATTTATTTTCTTTTAATAATAACCTCAAAGACTTATATTCATTTACTTAAAAATCATGGATTAACGTCATAATAGCTTTTCAAAAATTTCTTATTAAATCTAAATAATATTTCATTTTATAAACTTTGACAAATGCAATAAAAAAGTAATTTATACTAGATTAAAAATCCAATCTTTGCAATTTTTCTAATAACATTTTCTATTACTCTTTTTTGAAATTAATATTTGCTTTTATGCAAATTCACTTACAGTACATAAAATGAAAATTTTAAAACACATTTCCGTTTTTTTAATTGATCAAAAAGAGTTTTATTATTCCTATTAAAAACATTAAATTAAATTTAAATTATTTATAAATTGTTTACGAAGCAGAAATATAAAGTGTCTATAAGATTTTTTGAAAACTTAAAAGGAAGCTCAGCCAAAGAAAGTCAAGCCAAGTCAAGGGAAGCCGCAGCCATGGTCTCCGAGCTGAGAGTTCATGCTGCTGCAAACATCGTCGAACTGTTCGTGCAGACACTTGTTGTCTTCCAAACGACCCCGTTTCTTGACTCACGGCTCGTGACGTGGTTGCACGATCCATTACGGCCATGCGGATAATATGCCTGTCTTCTCGGCTGCTAGTGATAGGTGGCCGTAGAGATTCCGCATGGCGTTCCGTATTACCGTCCTGAACTCATCGATTCCATATTCTGCTAACAGTCATTGGATCTCGACAGACGCGAGCAGCAATACTGCGATAAGATAAACCGCAATCCCGGTACGCTACAATTCGACCTTTATCAAATTCAGAAACGTGCTGGTACGCATTTCTCCTTCTTACACGAGGCATCACAACAACTTTTCACCAGGCAACAACGTCCAAATGCAATTTGTGTATGAGGAACCGGCTGAACAATTTCCTCATTAAAAAACAATATAGGTGTCGCTACTGGCGCTGCTTTGTCCGATTGCGTAGAAAAGCTAGTCATTTGCATATCACAGCACCTTCTTCATTTCGTATAAATTTTACGTCTGTAGCATGTCGCCTTCTTGGTGTAGCAATTTTAATGGCCAGTAGTGTATTTGCAATTTTAAATCATAGTCTCGTAATTTAGAGATAATTATATTATATTATGTAAAATAACTATTAAAAAGATTACTTGAAATTGTTTTCGTTAATAGCAAAATACAATTTTCTTATAATTTGATTTCTATCTAGGACATTCATTTAAAATATCCAATCAAGTTCTCTTATAAATAAGTCATTTAGGTACCTTTTATAAATATGTTAATATATATAAAATTAAATGCTTAATAAATAAGGAGATTTCATAGCAACGGGATCCACGTGGCAGTTTGGGAATTTATGTATTGAAATACAAAATGAAAATTATATCTGCTTATTTAAGCATATTTTAAAATTCTAATATAAATTTAGTGTAATGTTAGCATCAAACTATTGAGGAATAAATATATTAAAAATTTCTATATTAATTCTAATATTAACATAATTTTTAAAATGTTCTACGTCATCAAAATATATAATATTCTTACACGAATATCATTTCTTTTATCATTCATCTATGATTGAAAATTATAGTAAACTATTTCTTGATGAAATTCGCCTCTATATCAGTCTTACTTACAATAAGGGTCGCTCATAAAATTGGCCAATTTTATTAAGTTTTGCATAAAAATTTATACAACAAAACACGATTTATACAAACAAGATTATATTATAATAGATTTTCTGTAAAATTACGAAGTTTTTTAATGCTTAAAAAAATATATATTTTCAGCATTTTTATTTCAATGAATTAATTTGTTTGGCATTAAATGTAATTACTTTTTTTCCTTATAAAAGAATAATGAAATATTTATGCTTCGGGGAAAATATTTTCATGGTAAATTTTATTTCATAGTAGATTTTATTTTTCTAAAAAAATCAACATGTTTATCTAATAAATTGTAACCCTCGTGAAACTTTATTAATTAATTTTTTTTGTTGTTTGAACTCCATTTGAATTTATAAAAAGTAAGGAATATTTAGTAATATAATGTACTGTTATCTTTAAAAGTTATTATTATCTTCATTGTGTTAATTATATTTTGAAAATATATATAATACTATTTACCTAATAAAACTTCATTCTTTAGATTTATTTAGAATAATATTATAATATTTATTTAGAATATTTAGAATTGATCTTAATATTTATTTAGAATTTATTTTAAAGTGTGAAGTCATATTATTTTATGTTTAATTAAATGTTATTTATACTTTATTGTATATATCTTGCATTATATTTACTTATACTTTTTTATACATGCATTTATAAATATGTATAAGTAAGTTTTTAACATTTTTCATGTTAGTTTCATTTATTTTTGCGGTTTACTTTTCATGTAAACATTCATTTAAGCAATTGCTTTTATTATTTATGTTCTCTTACAAAATATTATACATCAGTTTTACTTCCTAAGAATACTTTTACTTCCTGAAATAGCGAAGAAAAATGTTATAATATAAATGTTTGTTGAGGTTAAGAAGAAATCGGCAAGTCAGAAGTTTATAATACATATTCAGTTTAATAAAAACATTTTACAATATAGAATATTAGCATGAATGTAGTTTCTAAAATGTCTCTCTGTATATACAAATAGATTATTTGTTTTTTCTTTACAAGTTATCGTTTTTTTTAACAAATTGCAATTTGATAATCTTCCACATCTTAGATATAAACATATGACAAAATTCATCACCATTATTAGTTATTCAGTTTGATAAAAATCGTATTATATGGGAAAGCAAAATTAATATTTCTTATAGCCTTACAGTACTGTCCATACGAGTAGAAAATGAGTGCAAATAATTTCTGTAAATACACAAAATATTGATTCTTAAAATGTGCACTTGTGGAACTATGTTGTGATTCTCTGATTTTGTTTTTGATATTTTCAAATAAAATTATTTTAAAAGCAATCGATGTTTCTTAAAATTATCTCTTCAACGAAGAAACCAAGTGTATTCAAATTAATTTCAATATATTCAATATTTATTCAAAGTAGTATATTAATAAATGAAACGATTCTTATTACAGAGCGCGAGACATCTTTGTTGGCACAGCAATCAGACATCATATGCGATGGTTTATAAACTAGTAATAATGTTGATTAAAAGACAATTAGCATAAGTTAATGTTGAATTTTTAACGTAATGTATCGTGTATATAGTTCTTACTGATATGTTAATATTATTAGACTTTATAGACAATTAGTTGTTATAATAACTTTAAGATTAAAGACCAATAACATGAAAAAACTTTTTTTTAACATTCACGAGTATTAAGATGTTCCACAGAGTGTGGAAAATTCACCAGTATTATTCTGTCTGATAAGGCTGTTACCATTTGTAATAACAGCCTTATCGGACAGAATAATACTGGTGAATTTTCTCAGTAAGTGAATCACTATATCTTGCTTATAAATTTCATTTTAAGAGGATAAAAAAGACATTGAGTGTCTCCAACTGATATAGAATGATTACAACAAAGTACAGTCAATCATCATATCTTTTAAAGTGCGCAATAGTACGGACGAAATTTTTTGTATTGCTTATATGTGATGATTTATTGTTTATATTTATTCAATGTGATTTATTGTGTTGTTCTTTCTAATTTTTTTTTCGTTGCTCTCACTTTTTTTTCAATTTAACAAGAATGATATAAAACAGGATGTTTATAAAAGCCCTTTTAACTAATTATAAAACTATTTAAAAATTAAGTTGCTGTTTTTTTATTTTCAAAAATTAAATTTGGAATGTTTTACATGTTTTAATAAACGTGTTACAGAAACATTTTGAAATATTAATTTATTTTAAGACATTTATAAGGGAACAAATATTGTTATATTATTATTCAATGTAAAATATAGGTAACTCTGATATTGTAATAGCTTAAAAAATATCATTGTAATATTAAATATAATGAACTATAAATCGATATATTTAATTTATATCTAATATATTCATTTTATATTTCTAATAGTAAAACAATAGTAGAACTAATAGTTTCCCTCATTCAAACATGCTAATTTTAATCAGTTAATGTTTTTATATTACAATGTGAAACATTATATGTATTATTTATAATAATTAATTGAAAAAGACTCATATTTCAATGCAGAATATTAAAAATTTCATGGAAACTAAATGAAAAACAAGACTTTCTCTTAATGAATATCTCCAATTATTGTTGAAATATTCTAACTAAATATCTTTTATTCATGATGTTTTAACAAATGCTTAAAAGTAAATACATTTTTGTCCAATTTAACTTAACATGATTTTATATCTAAAAATTATTATATAATTATCTGAAATATAAACATTGAAAGAAACAGTTGTTGAATAATTATAAGTACGTAAGTGAAACCACCAGCAGCAAAATAAACTTATTTAATTACAACAGGACTGCTTAGAATTTGTAAATGCTTATGAACAATTTGCATAGACATGTCATTATGTAAAATGCGTCCATCACTAAACTTTACATTACGTAGATGGCCTCGCTTTTTTTCACACCCATTTCAAGTACTTTAAGGAAGTTAGACATGATATCACGTAGAACAGGCACGGAAATTCGATTAACTTCCTCGTGAATTTGATCCTTCAGTTCTTGTATGGTGTGTAATGAATTTTCCTCTGGAAGATCTCAGATTATCCCAAAGGTAGAAAGCACATACTCAAAGGTCAGGAGATATTGAAGGCTGGGGAGTATCCTCGTTCTTGGAGATGAGATGAACAAGAAAAATGTTCTGCATTGCTTTAATGAAAATGCGTGATCTGCATTTAGTATGGCATGTGGCCCCGACTTAAAAAATATTTTCAGTTACAAGAAAATATATTTTTCTATAAGTCGGTGAACAAGTTCTGTCGGTAAATAAGAAAGTGAACAAGTTCTGGCATTAAAAAGTGTTCAACATGTAAATATACCAATCTATATTCACAGAAACAGTAATACTATGATCATCTTAAAAAATAAGGCCCGATGATTCCAAATGATGATACGCCACACCACACTACCACTTTCTGACTCTAAAGTGGCTTTTCATGAAGCATTTTAGGATTTTCACTTGGCCATTATGTAAAGTTTTGTTTGTAAAAAAGCTTGACACATTAAAATTGGTCTCATTGCTCATGATCATACTATCGCCACAAGCCTGAGTTTTCGTTCATAAATTCCAATGATTTCCGGCAAAATCATAATCTCTATGAGAGGTCTTCCGAATTCAGTTAGTGCATTATCTGCATTTTGTATGAGGGACATTTCAGCTTTCTGTGTCTCGGTATGCAGCAATCCGATATGACAAGTTGCAGGCCTGCTTGTGTACAGAATGCCTGTAACTTCGGGTGTAAAGGTGCTCTCTTGCTGCATACTCAGGTGTGCACACGCGTTTCGCTCTTTCTCATTACAATACCCGTTTCTTTGAAGTTGCATTCAAAACATGCCTGCAATTAGATGCATTCAAAATCCATCTAATTGCAGGCATGACGTGAAAAATTTTAATGAGCTCAAAATAATCACTGAGCTGTCGTTGTTTCTGTAAAAGGCCTTCACAGCAAAAGCACGTTGTTTACCCATCCATGACGCCATCACAACTAAATACTGATATCAAATTCCAGAAAATTTAATCATTTTTAAGTTTTTACTCGATGTTTATAAAACAATATTCAATTTCTAGTTATTAATACTTACTTTTGAGACTTAAAATCAGAGATTTTCATTGGTTTCTTTTCATTATGGAAAAATAAACTTTTGATTTTATTTTATAAAAATCAGCATTTTTTCTTTATCTAATTTTTAAAAGGAGAAATATAATGTTGTCTACGATAAACACTGCATGTAATACTACCAAAATGAAAATGTTGTTAAAAATTGAAGATTGATTGCAATTATATAAACTTTGACTTTAAATTAATTTCGTTTAAAATGTTTATTTAACAAACAAATTATATATATATATATATATATATATATATGTGTATATAGGTGATTGTCAAGTTAACAATGAACTATCAAATGAAATTACCATTCATATCCACAAGCTATGAATCAAAATTAAGCATTTTTCCCAATAATATTGAATTTCAAGTTTTAATTAAATAGTTTGCACACTAAGAATTCATTTGAAACTGTGTGGATTCAATACGTTTACCTGGATAAATATTTTCAATTGTTTGAATAAATTGGAACCAATTTTAAACTACAAGTGATATTTTAATTAGCTCTAATGAATGAAAAGTGACAATAGAAAAACAAAAATGCAAGAAATCGTTACAAATTCAGAGCGCAAATGATGATTTTAAATAAACTTGTTTTAATTTTAATAAATATAAAATTATGTTAAAAGTTTTGATTAGTTAATGTAAAATAAGGAGTTAGTTTCATTATTAAAAAAGATTATAAACAATATTGTGAAGAAAAGGAATTTTCTTAAATAGAGGGAAATACCCCGCATATTTTTTCAGATTATGAACTGAAAATGTTTAAATAATAATATAGGGGTTTCTTGTTTTTTATGTTTTACACTGAGTGTAGTCTTTCTGTGTTATATCTAGAAAATTCTGTTTCTGTACATTTTAAATATCCAGTTACCAAATTTCCTAAGTAATTTTATCAAATAACTCACGAGTCAATCATATTTTGCCGCATAAAATAAAACAAATATTTATCAATAACAGTACATGAACATTTATAATGATCATTATTTTTCGAAATATGCAGACTTCGAAAAGAATATCAAAAGAGCAAATGTCAAACATTTATAAAATAAGTTTTTTCTTGATGATAATGTGTGCGATAATGTATTTTCTTGATGGAAACGTAGAACATCATCTCTGTAAGAAACAGCGTAGCATAAACTTAAATGATAATAACCTTTTTTGATTGTTCAAAAATGTTCTTCAAAAGAATGATTTCATTAGAGTCTTAAAGAAGGGATGCTGTGCGGAATTTACTCCATAATGATGACTTATTGCCAAAACGAATAAACAAATTAAATTCATTATTAAATATTTCAATGGATTTATTGTAATAATTCTATTTATTTCTTTGTTCTATTTGGTATCAATCTTAAATAAACTAAATGGTTTCTTTATCTAGCATATGTTTGTTATTCATTGATAAAAACGTATTTCAAACTAAATGCATAGAAAATTATGTTTTTAATTATTTAATCATCTCTTTTCAAATTTGCTCTATCAGTTTACTATTCTTATAAAAATTTAAAAAAATAATAATTTAAAATTATACAGGATTCAATAAAATAAGCACGAAATATTTTTGCACTTTTATATTATATCATATAAAATAAGTGTAAAAATAAAAAGCTATTTATTAACAATATTGTATTTAAGCTTCTTTGCATACTCGAAATTAGACACAAAATAAAAAATGCATCAAAATGTTTCCTTTACTGAATGTAATCTTTCTATGATATATCTAGAAAATTCCGTTTCTGCGCAGACACGTTTAAACATGTTCTTTTATTCATAGTATATAAGGTAAATGAGAATTTTTTTTTGCCCTTTAATGTAATAAAAAAAAGTATTCAAATTGGTGTACTGTGTGGTTGAGACACCGGTCAGTCGAGAGTAGGAATGCCACTCATTACAAAAGCTCATTAATGACAAGTACAATCACTAGTACAAATGCGAAGAGAAATGGATATGACGCATCAGCTTATTCGTTGTTGTTCGCTTTGCGACTTCAAAATAAACTTGCTTATCAGCTTCTGCATCAATTTGCTTAATATTTTAAGCCTTTGGGGATAGATCTGGGAATGATACCACAACACTATGACCCCAGGATATTGCCCTGCACAGCGCTATGCCATCTATATAATCAACCAAGATTATTCTATATGTCTGGTGGATTATTCATCAAAGGTTTCACCCTGAGCTGCTACTAATGAACCAAACAATCACTGCGGACCTGTACTCGCAGCATTTGGAACATGTGCAACAGGGATTGCAATAGAAAAAACCAGCAGTGGGTAATCGGGTGTACTGTTTTTGGCACATAACATGAGGTCGCATGTGGTGCTGGTGGTCAGTAATACCATACAGCAACTTGGTTGCGAGAATTTGTGCCATCATCTGTACTCTCCTGACTTGTCAGCATAAGAATACCACCCATTCCCTGGACATTCAGTTTCGTGGAAAATCCTTTACCAATGAAGTAGACTTGCGCCAAGCATTCACGGTCTTCTTTCCATCCAAATCTAACGAGTTCTACCTCAAAGGTATTGTATAACTGGTGACTTGTTGGCAGAAGCTGCTGGATGCCGATGGTTATTACTTCGAGGACTAACAAAAGGCTACACTTTCTGTATTTACTTACTTTTAATACAAAGATACTTAGATTACTAACTAAATATTTTAATATTATACATCCTTTATCTTTATTTTCACTATAGTATTGTATTATATTCATGATTTAAATAATCTTAAGATTCAAGTTTTTATGTTAATCTAAGCTCTTTAAGTACTTTAAAATAAAAATATCCCGAGTTTGATTTAACATTTTAACAGGCAAATACTAAAAATACATAAAAAACAAAGAGTATGATTGAAACAATTATAATTAACAATTAAAATAAAGTAGGACTCTCATTAAAAGAGAGAGTAGAATTTAGAAGAGAGAAATTTAGAGTATTCTGTAAAGTGCGTCCTCAAAGAATGGAACAAAAAAAATTAAGCTCAACTATCTGTTGTATGTCAACATTACTTTTTATACCAATGTTGTATGATTCATAAAAATATACTGTTGCGTAGAAATGAAACTTTTTTGCACCAATAGTTACGACCAAAATTTGAACACTTATTAGATTACTATTTTTTACAAATATAATTCTTTCACTTTTGCCTTCTGAAACACTTAAGCGGAAAAATGCTTTTGATGGAATGGTGATTTGTTTGAACATCAATTATTTAATTATTATTGTTAAAAATCCAATTTTAAATAACAAGAAAAGAATGAAAGAGAATAACATTAGTAGTACTATACATATTTCTACTATTATTTTAAATATTTTAATGAAAATTAGTTATGAATAACAGATTTCACACTAATTTCATTGAAAGTTTGAATTTCTGTTGAAATTCTATTAAAAACTCCTTGATATCTGTGTTATAAGACTTAATTTCCAACTGATATTTATTAATAATAAAATATTTTTTTATAATTTTGTGAATTATTGTTAGAAAAAATTTAACTTCAAATTATAGAGGATATAATAATTTATAGAATTAATAATTTTTGCATGAAAAATTTTTTCTTTAAATTTTAAGACTTTAGTTTCTTAAATTTGATAATCTTATAAACTTTACAGGATTCAATATTTTATGATATTAAACTCATATATTATATATA
>JAPDSC010109051.1:297641-347541 GCA_026290005.1 Latrodectus geometricus
ATTTAAAGAAATATATTTATTAATTTAAAACTGCTTTTTATGGATTAAATTAGGAGATGAAGTATTTTGAATACATTTATGGATTTGATTCATAAGCATGAAACAAAAGCAATTCAATTCTTTAGATTTTCAAAAAAAAAAATGTTCCATTTTCAGTTTTAATCACACAGTTATTTTCAAGTCCATACTAGTGTTTTGTGAACCATCCTAAATACTTTTACGAAAACTAATTTAATATTTTTTGTAGTTTCCTCTTAAAAACAAATGATTTTTGCAGATAGTTAATACTTCGGATAAATTGCATTAAAATTTTATCAGCACTTTTGTAAATGGTGGAATAGACTCGTACGAATTGAAATTAAAATGTAGCAAAATTAGAAAGCTAAGAGTTTAGGTACTTTTTTAGATTAAAATAGCCAAATTTTGTTACACAGTATTACATTGACAGTAAAGAACTTGAACTTTAAAAATATAGTATGAATATTGTAAAAATAAGTATGAATATTGTAATAAACAGTGATGACTTAAGTTCAATCTCATAGTAAAATAATTTAAGTTGCAACATTTCTTATAGATCTTCCTATGTTGTTGAAGGAACAACTTCAACTGCTATACATTTGGAATCAAAATCCTGTATTCTAACTGAATTTCGTTCTTTGGGAAGATATACGTGACTCTCAGCTCAAATAATGACAAACATTAAAGTGTGAGTAGAATTTGAGATCTGAGTTTCCAGGGAGCACTTCTGCTCATTAAGATTGATGCTACGAAAGAACAATAGAAAACTCTTTTATTTTTTAAATAAATATTCTTCTTAAAGATTTTCTAATTTATATATTCTAAATATAAATCTTTTCCGCTAAAGTAACGAAAAAGAGAAATCTTATTTTTCACAATTTATTGCTTCTATCTAGTTTTTTAGAGTACTTTGCCCCCATGTATTTTTCTTACTCTTCAGGGCCCAAGCAACCAAAGTACGAAAGAGAGTAGTCCGTGAGAAATGAAACCTATTTACTTGTCAGGACTTAATGATTTGTCATTAGTGTTGTTTACAAGTGTCGAGAAGTATATGCTATCTAATGTGAGAAACTGGAATCATTACTGAAAATGCCAGTGATTATTACTGTTAGACAATTAAGTAAGATGCAAAATAGTATTATATTTTAATTTTAATTTCTAATAATTTTCAGGAATAAATATCTAAAAATTATTATTCTAATCCATTTATTTTTTATAGGAATATGATTAAACTAAAAATGTTTAATATATTAATAGTTCAATATTTTTAGAAGCATGAAAAATGTTATAATTGTACTAAATCTAATAGTGTAAAAATACGTAATGTTAAAAATGATTTCTGTCACAGAAACTATTAAAGAATAATTTTATAAGATTTTTTTTCTGAACCAACTATAAGAACAATTTCAATTATTGACGGAAATATTTTAATGAAAATTTAAAAAAGATATTTATTAAGAGAAGATAAATAACACAAGTAATTCAAAAACATAATTTAAGCATTCACTTCAAAATATTAGCACTTTACTTTTTAAGTCCATGAAATTTTCTTAATTGCCAATTAAAATACTTCTGAGATGATTATGCACTGTGTGTCAAATTATTTGAAATTTAAATTGCGAGCAACTAACGAACTTTGTTGTAGTGAAAAGAAAAAATATTCAAATACAGTTTAAGGAATTAAATATTAGTGTTTGGTATACTGAAAACACCTACATCACTTTTTAAAATGTAGACATTTTGCATCTGCTTGAAAATATTCAATACCTGAATATCATTTAAATTTTTTGTTTTATTTAAATACTAAGAACTCAAGTATATTCAGTTTATTAGTAAAAACCTTGCTGTGTTACATTTGAATAATTATTTACAAATCTTTCATTATCATATTTATTACCGTCTTTAAAAAACTCATCATAACTCAAATATTGCTAGTTATTATATTTCTATATATTTAGTGAGCTAGTTATTTATAGTACAGTGTCAGGGGGGTATCACTTTTATTATTAACTTTAGTAAATAATATGCATAATTACATGCTTTAACATACTTTTAATGTTTATAGATAAATAATTAGAAATATGAAACCATTGATTAAGATAAATCAAATTTAATTAATCTTTCTTGAATAAATTATGGATTTAAAGTATTTTAATATTAATTTGAAATAAACAATTTCTGTAAACATTGGGTATGCTCGTTAAAAGATATAATCCATTAAGAACTAATTTTGATCAACACAGTTTTATTTCGTTTACTGTGCACAATTAAGAAGTGAACACAATTTTAATTTTATTCTTATCATTTCTCTCTCTCTTTGAATAAAAAGTAAAAATTTGATTTTAACTAAAAAAGAATTTTGTTTTTTCAATTTTGAATTCAGTTAAATACTTTTTTAAAACAAGTTTATATACGCTTACAAAAATTCAATTCAAAGTTCAATATATTGCTATCGTAATATTCTCCATGTGAAATGATTCCTCCGAGGGCAACAGACCAAGTCTAAGGACCTTCTACATGGTTGCTGCTTTTAAATTACGAAAACCTACTCCACTTTCGAAGCCATAATGGAACTACTATTAGATGCTTCAGTATATAGAAAGTGCCATCACTTCCACCTCTTATAGTGTTCAAAAGGAAAAATCCATATAGCCGAGCATTATAGGACAACAGCAAACAGGAAGTGAAAATCTTTAACCTCAGTTATAGATAATAAAAATTTTGAAAAAAATAAACTTTTATTTCTTAGCAATCGTTAAGAGATAAAACCTTTTTATGTATTTGGTGACTATTATTTTATTTAATGTTCCAGAAATTATAATACTTATAACAAGTTTTACTTATCAAATATCTATGAATTCAATTTAATGAAACATTGAATTTAATTTTGAAAATGTGGAATTAAGTATATTAAATATTATTATTTTACTGAAGATTTCTTCTTTAAAAATTCATAATGTATATTAATAATAATTCAGAATTCTGTTGTATTTAAATATATTTAAGTGTGCAACAAAATAATAAACATTAACATTTTAAATAGATTTAAATAAATTAGTTACTTTTTTGAAGATAAAGTGAAAATTTATATTGAATTAAAGTATAAGTCCTTAAAGTGTCTTAAATTTAAATATAGTTTAAAAGTCACACTTGAAATGTTTTTCATGATTTCTCAATTTAAATTTAGCAATTGTGCAATTATCCTCTTTCTTAATTTCTTACATAAAAACTCTCTTTTTAAAAATAATTCCATAATTTTCTGCTTATTATTAATGGTTAATAAAGAACTTAATTTTTTCAAATTTTCCCTAAAAATGAGCTCTGAAAAAATTCGCTTTTATTATCTTTGTTGGGCGAAATTGAAACTTAAAAATTTGTGAAGTCGAAAAACTAAATAAATGGTATTAAATTTCATATTTTTTTCATTTCTCATAAATTTTTATGTGAAAGTATAATAAAAAAAACTATCAGGTAATATAATTTTATTATGTTTATATTGTGCACTATTTGTACTGCAAAATAGAACGAAATAAAATCTTTCAAAAGTTTTAAGATAAAATATATTTTTGAGTCCTTGTATCGAACAATAATAACGTTAAGCAATTTATCCACAGAAATGCAAACGTAATGTATTCCAATAGAATTCAAGTGTACAATAATTAAAAGTTAGTTATGAAATTTCTAAATATCTTATTAAAATGATATTTTTAATAAAATATTTAGAATTTTTTTTATTTAATGCATCTAATCATAAATGTATGATAATGAGTTATGTAATTGGAACTTTAAATTTAATTTATCATTGAAGAAAATTTTTTACAAAATATTTTTATGTTAAGTTATAATTATTTCCTTCAATTACTGACTGTACAATCAAATTTGAGAACATTTAATAAAAAATTCTTTTCTTTCTCAAATATAAATATATTATATTTATAGTTAGAATAAACGACATTACATGCAAAACTAACAGCATTCATTGTTAATTAATATGTCATTAAAATAATTGCAAATAAAAATTTATTTGTATTTAAAGTTTTCCAATTTACTTTGTAATTAAAATTATATTCAACTTACGTTTTATTGACTAATTAATAGCTACACAATTTTAATTCCCTATTAAAACCGAAATCTAGCTCTATTTTCAAATCACTATACATAAAGGTCTCTTTGGAATTTATTTGAGAGTTTTTTAAAAAATAAATCCCACAAATAATATATCTTGCATAATCAATCTTTGACATAATAATTTATAAGAATTAAAAATTAAAAATATTTCATACAATATATAATTTACATAATAATATTAATATCTATAGTTGGTTGGTTGGGGTTTTTGGCGCAAGGTAAAAAAAAAAAGACAAGCTGTGCCAATATTAATACCTATAATATAACTGTAAAAATTTATTTCTTCAAATAACGCATTTATTTTTATTCCTGAACTATAATGATCACTATTTTTTAGGACTTGATAAAAACTGTTAAATTTCTGAATCGTTCTAATTTTGTGATATATATTGTGCGCCATGTCGAAGGAATAATAAAATTATGGCACATATTCAATCTCCTAGTTTTCTAATTGATCAGTTAATTTCTCCGTGATTCGTATGGTTTCTTTGCTTTATTTGATTTCAATGTTAATTGGATCCTTATGAATCACTATAAATAGTCTGCAATTCTATAAATAACTGTAAGACAAACCTTAAACTAAGAATATACCCAATCGATAATGATCGATTGGTTGTTGTTTCTTAGAACTAAATAAATAGAGAACTTAAAACAAACAACTCCAACAAAAGCTCAAAGTTATTATTTCAACTGGGTTGTTAATAAAAAGTGAATTAATTAAATCTTTAATTTTAGAGGAATTTCAATATTTTAATATTATATTTTATTTACAATTAAATGACTGGTTTCATTTTTTTGAAATGGTTTTCTGAAAATAGGAATGTTAATAAATCTTTTAAAATTATAAATAAAAATAATATGCAAATTGTGCTATATGATATAAATACAGTTATAGTATATGCCTTTTGTTCAAGCAATTTAATTTCCTAATAAAGATTTTGGACAAGAATTAAGATGAAACTATATAATATATAATTTTAATTATTTTTGAGTGATTATGCAATTCTAATACACATGATTATATATATTAATTATAAATAATCATTATATTAGATGTAAAAAATAATTGAAGTAAATTGTAAACATATCTAACGGTTGAATCAAATATATATAATAGTATGATAACAATGATTGATTCAGGAAAAAAAACCGAAAGTTAATTTATGAACCAAAAATCTTTGCATGATAATGATAAATACTATTAAATACAATTTGAAAGTATGATTTTATTTGAGTTTTCAGAATTTATTCAAATTTGATTGGTTTTTCCAATTTTCTGTTATGCCGAAACCCTCTAACTAAAATTCATGCTTGGAAGTTCTTATTATTCAATCGTTAATTCAGTTTATAAATACAATGATTGAATAAGCTTTTTTTTAAGATTTTCAGATGTCATATTTATTTTATTAAAGTATTTTATTCTGTAACAACTTTCCATTGATAATAAGACATTTATATGTCATTATGCAAGAAACTCAAAAGATCTATTCAGACAAATATTAATGCTTTAAAAGTAAAAGACCACATTCATCATTGTTGTTCTGTAGTGAGTAGCATAAAAGATTTTCTTTCCTCAGAAGTGATTTGGAGGAAGTTTGGAGGAGATAAATGCTATACCAGGTGAATATCAATCATCTCTCTCCTGTTGAAATGATGAGATTTGAATTTGTTATTTGAAGAGAATTCTTTAAAACGTGAAATATTGTTCGAAATACTGAAAATGTATTCTTTAAAACCATAAAATATATTAGCAGTAAAATCATTATCATAAAAAATAATCTTTTATTGTTTTCAACAATCATTGACATAGAGGAATTAATACTCCAGATAATAATATAATTATATTAATAAAATAATTATTAAATAGATTATTATATTTTAAATTATAAAAAGTCTATAAGTAAATGTTATCCTCCATTAAAGCACGAATACTGATTAAAGTATAACATAATTTATATTAAATAAACTAATGATTATTGGTTTGAATAAAGTTATAAGAATCATTATTATTTTAATGTTTTCTATGAATGCTTACTCAATGAAAACTTTCAATTCAATTAGAATTCATGCCTTTTGTCAGTCACAATTTTAAAAAATAGGAATAAATTATAAGTGGGAAGACATTTAATTTATTAAGTTTACGGCAGTTAATATAGTAAATGGTGACATTTAGAATATGACTGTGATAAATATAAAAGAATTATTCAATGTTTCACAAATCTGTGATCCAAAATTACTCCTCGATATCATAAGAAATTACTTTGAGACAAGTTCAAGAAAATGTGAATCATATCAAAACGCATTAAAATAATTGGAAATCAACACATTAAGCTATTTTGAATATTCCTAATTTGCTATTGTCAATTTAATAGAGTAAAATATTAGTTAAGAAATGTACAATTAATTTAAAGTAATTGAGATATTTTCTTAGATTATATTTTGGTATGTAGTTTCTGTTGTTTATTTTGTGAATCAGTTCTTTTCATAAAGTTATTAAGAAAACTAAAAGAATATACTCACTTCATTGAGCAACTTGTCTTTACAATTGCTAGTTTTAAAACACATATATAATCCGATCTTTAACAAGTTGATATTTTGTAATGTTTTCATGATAAAAAAAAATTCGTTTTAATTCTAGTTATTATTATATGAAAATAAATCATTTCACAAAATATAAGGGTTATAAAATTTCAACAGTACACTGCCATAACCAATTAGTTAAAATTTCTCTATAACAAAAATACTTTAAAATTGTATTCAAATTATGATGTATATAGAAATATTTTGATGTTTTTTGGATTTCTAATGTATTCGATTGAACCCAATGTAATAAAGACAAGCAACTATGGTGTAAAACATTTATAATTGTAACAATATCTTGATTAATTATGCCTTTTTTCATTGTTATAAATATTTCAATTCTATTTCAATGTGGTATTTTAAATATATTGCTTGCAAATTCCAAAATAAATTTCAAAATATTATTTTTATATTTATTATCTAAAAACATGTTTGCGACTTATTATAACTTTATGAAAATTGTTTAAATAAGTTACATGTCTCCATTTCCTATTTTTGCTGATTATGTTTTATCTACTTTTAAAGCGTGAAAAAAAACCCTATATTCTCTTGTAATTGGTTTTGTCAAAAAATGTTAAACCCTAAAACGTAATAAAAAGTTTTATTTACAAAGAATAAAAAGAAAAATATATAAATTGAAACTGGAGTTCTAGTAAGGAAATTCAATTTCAAATATCTGCTTTCTGAAAATTTTGCTTTTAAATTTAATTTTGGACTTGAGCCTGATTCTCAATTATAGAGTATACCCAAGTGATGGCACATGAGCATCAGATATTCCAGATATCTTTAGGCGAATCATGCTTCATTTCGTTCGGTAATTCAAAATTAAACTAAGAATAGATATAAACTTCAGCTTTTTTAGGTTTTCATTTTCTTTAATCAGAAATCGCTAGAATTTTTTTTTTCCTTCAATTTCACTTCTCACTTGAAATTGAAATTCAGCTTTTTCGTTTTTATTAACTGTCTTCCCACCGCCTCTTCATTATGTGTGAGATTGTTTTCATAATACTGAAGTAAGAAGTTTTTTCCTTAAAATAAAAAATGAAGTAAAGAAAGTTTTCTCGTTTTTTCTTAAATTTTGCAAATTGATATTCCAAACAAAATGAAATCCACACTAACTTTTTCTGGTTTCTTTAAAAAAAGGCATATAGAACTCGAACATTATAATACAGTTTGAATTTTATAAAAAAAAAAGATTCCTTATTTATTTTTTATAAATTTTTAATACATATTTTCTTAAGTTTACAGTAGGTATTAAGGTAATCTAAAATATTAGAAAAATAAGTTTTCTTGTTTGCGATAAAAAAATTACTTGAAACCGGATGTTTAAGCGTGTTTTGTAAAAGAAATAAAAAATGAAACTACAAGCTTTCTGTATTCATAAGATATGCTTGAGAACATATTGACTAAGTAAAAATTTTTGTCAAAGCATAATTAAAATAATCACTTAAAGTGGAATTAGTGAGTTAAAATTTTCCTTGAATTTGAATGGTTAAAGAGATGGTAATGCAGTTTTTAAACTGTATAGATCCTAATAGAATCAGTTTATGTTTGGCGATAAAAAGAGTAGCGAATAGCTAAACACAAATAATTAACTGAAACATTTAAAACTTCTAATTTTTTATTCTAGATTTCTCCATATTTCTAAAATATTACCAATCCATAGTAATTTAAATTTAATTTATGAACCAACTTTGTGATTTCAAATATGGCAACAAATTATATTATCTTAAGCACATATGGTATTTCTGTATAATTTATAGATTGCTTTTTTCAAGTTATAAAATTGGACGGTTTACAACATACAATTTTTTATGAATTTATAGAATTTTAATTTGATGTATAAAACAATACTTTTAAAAATAACGTTAAATTAAATCCTTTTTTAATCTAGTTCTTTAGTTTGAATGTAAAATTTTAAATTTTATTTTAAGTTTGCAAAATTTATTTTAAAATAATTTAAATAAATTCAAAGAATTCTTAAAATGTTTTTGATTTTTTTCACCCAATAAGTATGCATATCATATTTTACATCAATTTCTTAAGGAGCTTTGCTATTAGTTATAGTCAATTTAGTGCATATTTCTGCATTTATTGCTAAAACATTATCTTTAAAATACCAGTCTTTTTCCAAACTGTAATTATTTCCATTCTTATTTTTTGTTTTTCTGAATTCTTTCAAACGTTATTACCATAGATAAAAAGGACGAATTTTGTTTCTAGTAAAAAATATTAAAATATATATACAGTGTAAGCATTAACCATTTGTTGCATTTGCAGTTTTTTCAATTTATTTAAGTAGAAAAATATTTTTTTAATGTTTAGATGCACAGAAAGAAGACTTCTTGATGAAATTTGAAATATAATGTGAGGAATATGTCTATCATATTTATCATTAAAACAAATATTAATTTTTTTTCAACTTGGAATTAAATTGAATAGATAATAATGTCAAATATTAATAATTATAAATTATTGATATTAAAAAATCCTTAATTTAAATTATTTCAAATGTGTTGAGAGTAGAATTTTTATTTCGTAAAGAGGTATAGAATTATGCATGCATTTTAAAATTGTCTCTTTTATTTTAAATTTGAGTTAATTTTCAATAGTTTAAGGGGATTCTTTTATAAAGAATTTGAAACTCATTTTCATTCTTTCATAAATTTCAGAAGCACAAATTAATTTAATCTTCATTTAACTTCAATTATTTTCATGAAATTTATATAGTGATTCTTGAGAATCATATATAATTTAACACTATCATGAAAGTAACATATTAAACAAGAAATTTCTTGCCGCTATTAATGATCTAAACAAACATGATTTAGAGAAAGTGTAGCCTATTGTTAGTTCTCAGATCAATCACTATCGGCATCCAGCACCTTCTGCCAAGAATCTCCACTGTGCAATCTCTTTGTGGTATAACTTCGGAGTTTTGAATACAAAGAATTCCGTGAGTGCTTGGCACAAGTCTGCTTCATTGCAGAAGGATTTTCCTAAAAGATGATTGTTTGAATAGAAGAGATTGAAATCTGATGATGCGAAATTAGGTGAATAAAGAATGCTACAAATTATAATGCGTGATTTAAAATAATTTGTTGTTAATCCTGTTTTATTTTTTGTTTATATAAAAAGGTATCAAGATTAATTTTTATGTTTTAAAAGAACTGCATTTCAATAAACTCCCATTTTATATTTTTAGAATTTGAACGCTGTCTCACTTTATAAGATTTGAATATTACTAATTATGAATGTTTATTTCGGATAAATTAACTTAATTAATCTTAAATAATACAGTTGGTGAAAAATAATTATTTATTTCATGACTGCATTGGGTCCAAAAAACAATTTCATATGGTAGAGTTTATTTTTCTGATGCAATGTTATTGTATTGTTCAGATTACTTTTCTTAATGAATGACACAAAAAATTATAATTTAACTGAATTTTCACTAAAGTTTTACCACTTTTTAAGCTTTTACATTTGAAATAATTTCAGGTTTTTTCTCTTATAATAGATATAAAATAATCTGTTTTCTACTTACCCGTACAAAAGCAATTGTGTTGAAAAAATATTTTACATGTGTTGTATTATTTTGTTAAAAAATATTTTAAAATTTATTTACTGCAAATTGTACAACTTTTATAACTCTCTTTTTCAATGTTAAATTTTTCGTTCTATCTAAGCTAGTTTTTCAAAATTAGCCTAAATCATTTCATGACACCATTTGTTCAAAGTTTTTTCAAGCTTACTGGTAAATTTACCATTACAAAACTATTAATGTGAATAAACTAGAAATGAAATAATGAATTTGCAGCGTTTAGTTCAGCAAAAATTATTTACTTTACATGAGCAATCATACTCTATTCTAAATCTCTTTCTTATTAGTTCCCTTTTCTGGTAATTTACAAGTAATTAAAAATTTATAAATATATGCATGGATAAAATATTTTTATAGTAACTAATTTTTATCTTCTCTCATGTAATTTTTGTTACAAAATATTATTGTGTTTTTCAAAAAAATTGTTATGTTTAGTCAAAAATAACACGTTTTCTCATGAAAACACTGTTTATAGAACACATTGTAGACTGTTACATATTTTAAATTGATAACATCATGGGATAAGCAATTCTACTGAAATTTCAAATGACAGTTAATTACGTTTAAATTATACTGGTAACCAGAATTTCAAAGCAAAGCAATTTTTATTTTAAATTAACCATAGACCAACATTTTGATTAAGTTTTATTTTACTCTCTTCCACCGATTCCCCACTAAATAAAGATTCAGTGGACAAACATAATGAGGACATTATTTATATTAGGTTGGGGAAAAAGTATTTTTACTAGCCATTATTTTACCTACGATTATTTTTTCGGTAGACGTCTGTAGTGATCGATATCTCATGTAGTATCTATCAAACAATTTCAGATTTATGCTCGTTGGAAAGGTGACATTTGACACTAAAATATCCTCTTGCGGTTTTTTGTTTGATTAATTCAGTTATGAGTACAAGGTTTTAAAAATGGAAGACAACAAACAGAAAATTCGATACATTTTCGTTTTTCTTTTGTAACGGCGAAAAAGAAAGCCGGGTGGCTAAAATTGTGAAAGGTGTTTATCGTCCTATATAAGACTGTAACAACCAGTTACGTACAATTTTTGTTTCGTCGATTCCGTTCGGGTATTTTTGATGCTAAAGATGCACCTCGCATGGGGATACAGCATCGTCGAAAATGTCTATAAAATATCAAAAATGATCGAAGTTAACCGCATGTCAGCAGTCGTAACGCGCAAGACCTAAAAATCTACATGAAAGCTGTTTTAAACCTTTTTACAAAGTGAATCCAAAAGAAGTTACATAAAGTTCACGTAAAAATAATGGATTTCTTTTTCCCCAAACTAAATATAATATTGAAAAATTTCTACATAAAAATATAAAAAAGGCATTTACTAAATGGGAAATTTTATAACTAATGTGAAAAAGGTAAAACTAGAAAATTTAATCAATGATAAGATTCATTCGAAATGTAATTTGAATTCAAATTAGTTTTATTACAAAATATTATCAGGAGAAAATCCTCATATCCTATCTAAGAAAATTTCTAAGCGGGAAACATTATTTTTCTTAATCACGTGTAAATATATATTCTTAATGTAAACAATTGTATTTCAAGTAATCTATTCAAATATGCATTACGATGAAATCATTTCTTACGTTTTCTAATTGAAATAAAATTATTTAGTATTTTTACTGCATAAAATCAAACCTCTAAAGTATCAAAAAGATAATTATATTTTCTTAAAAAATAAATCTTTATTTGGTACAGCAAAATTATGCCTAAGATCTGAATACTTCTAGATAGAAGAATATGGTAATTAGCATCTTTAAAAGTCTGAATTCAGATACTTTGTTCCAAATTAAGAATGTCAAATAACAACCCAAACGAAGACGTTTCTTGAACAAAACTGTCTTAATTAAATGATTAAAAACGTTAATTTCTGCAACAAATCTCTTAAGAGGCAAACAAAGACGACATTTTCGTATATTGAATGAAGGCTTCTAAAAAGTTCTGGCGACAGTTCCATTAGCGTGCTTGTACAACTTAAGACTTTTAACTTTATTGAAATAATTATCTGGGTTACTTAATTAATCAAGAAGCATCAGAAATAGAACAGAAGAAATACTTTAATTACATTTTCCATTATATGTTACTTGATTTCCTTGATACTCTTATGAATAGATTCATTTACATTCATACATTAAAAATAATCAAACTGTAAAGAGAAGGTAAAAATATCAACATGTACTTTTTATAAAACATTTATTTCTTGTTGTATAAGAATCATGTAATTCAATTATCTTTTGATATAATTAAATGCAAAATGATGTTTTATAATTGTTTCTTATATCTTAATAACAAGCAATGTACCCTATAATTTTATTCTCGTTATTTCACTAATATTTAAATAAAAATAATGATGCTTGAATTCATTAATTGTTTTGCAAATAGAAAATTTCTTAATAAGTTCGAGGGCTGTAAATTAAATAATGGCAACATAGGTATAAATAAATGTTTAATGAATTGTAAGTACAATTGCATTACATTTTTCTATGTAATCATCAGTAAAGCTTAATCCTTTTGTCAAATGTCAGGACGCCGTTGTAGACTAGTGGCAAGCTGTTGATTGTTGATGTGAGTGACCGAGCGTCCTACTGAGTGGAGTAGGGATAAAATATCGTGCAAATGGTTACCTCGTAGGGGTTCCTTCAACTTCGAAGACATATCGAAGTCATGCAATTCCGGTGAGTAAGGAGGAAGTTCCAGGATTTCCTTTGCCACTGTCCCAATAGGAGAGGGGCAATGTTTGTGACATGGCAACGAGCGTTGTCATGCAATAAGATAGAGAGATTGTTGAGCAATAAACATGGACGTTTGGGCTGCATAACCGCAAACTGAGAGTGCTGTAGAAATCAGCAATAATAATCTGCGTTGATAATTTGTCCTACAGATATAGCATGTGTAAGAATCACACCGTCCCAGTCGTATGCCACAACCAGCATTACTTTCATCCGACTGGGTTCCTGTCAAAATTTATGTGGACGTGGCGAACCGTGGTGACGATATTCATCTAATTGATGCTTTAACTCTTCCTCATAGGCTCGTACCCACTGCAACCTCGATTTTAAACCCCGACCACTAATCACCTTTTGAAAATATGCTTCAGAGAGATTTTAACGAAATTCTTCACTTTACAACAGCTTGGACGGGTAGTTGTAAAGTGAAAAATTTTGTTACCATCAACTACCCTTCTAAGCAGATCGACTGTTTTTTTGTTCTCTACACATAGACAACAGCTCCACCTCACCACTCCCATATCATATTTGTCAATATCTGCCATTCTGCGAGTTCCTAGGTTAAGACACCTCTATTACGACCCTAGTATTTAAGCTAATTTTTAAACTTTACAGACTGTAAAAAATAACGCAACTTGCATAAAGTGCTAAATATCTTAGTTATAAAACTCAGAATACAAGAGAAACATAAAATTTCACACTACGTCAAAAGCGTCACTAAATATTACTCATTTTGAACAAGGGGTTACTGTGATCACATAGTGGCGAATTCTATTCCAAATAGCACCAATATATGTAATGTCGATATCATTCGATGAGTAAAATTCCCTACTTAGTAATGATTATCTCAATTTGATCACCATTTCTTGTCGAAAAGTACAATGATTTGTTGCAAATGTGTGTAAAAGCCAAGATTTTTTTTATAAAAGTTGGTATAAAATAGTAGAAAAAATTTGAATGCACATTCAAAAATAAATTACCATTATTACAAAGTAGCAATATTTATTTATAATATCAGTAAATTTTGTAAGTGAATTTAAGGACTTGGAATACGTTTGCAATAGTCTGCTTAAAGGATGAGACCAGTGATTCATATGTAGTCATCCTTATTTACCACAATATTAAAGAATTAGTAGTATACCTTGATTTTCATGGCGACTAGAATTAATCGCTAAATTGTATTTAAGAGGAAAAAAATACAAACTGAGGAGCATACATACTCACTTTTATTTTCGGCTTGCATTCGAATCACTCAAAATAGTACAATTTTTTCCATTTAAACCATTAAAAAAAACATGAAATTTTAAATTTACCAAAACGTGAAAAAGATACCGTTTCGTTTTTCAAAGAAATAGATGTACAACCTTAATAAAATCTGTGTAAATGAACATCTAAATAAAGCTATATGTAAATGAAAGTATGTGCAAATGCAAAGTGGGAAGCTGTCAGCAAAAAATTAGCTTTCAATCCAACATTTGGTTTAGTGGTTCAAGGATACCATTTTTAACAGCAATGAGTTTCATGTATTTCTGGACAGAGGAATTAACTCCTCTCAAGTAGTGTAATAAACAGCATTTGTCAAAATGCTACGATTGATTGGAACAAGAAAGTCTGTGCTCTAAATTTGCTTCAAAAAACGAAAGAACGAATTGATGATCCTGGGAAAATAGTCCAAATTGAAGAGCTTGTTAGTGCTGTGAAAAAACACCTCTGCCAAAATACTTTCTCAGCGACGGGTTTTGTCGTGAAGACGGTTTTCTTGTTCAGGCTCCGAATCGAGAAATAAGATTACTAATATCATCAAATGTTGGCAAAGTAGTGGAAGGATCTACAATTTATACGAATTGTTGGTGAGTCTACTAAACGGCCAAGCTTGAAAAGGCTGGTTACAGCTATTTAACTGTGAATCATATTTTTAATTTTGCTGATCCAACAACTAGTATTCGCACTCAAAGAAGGGAGGGATTTTGGGATTCATTTTAATTGACGAAACAAAAAGCGAAGTAGTACGGCTCGTTAACATCTAGAGTCTTATTTTGAGCAATTCGTGAGGGAAAGACAAGCCTTTTGATATAATTTTGAAAGCAGTCGCTGGGATTTGGAAGTCACAAATCATATGTGAAAGATTGCAGCTTGGCGATAATCTTGACATCATTTCCATCCTGGCCACCATGAAAATCAAGGTGTATCATATTTTTAATAAGATAGCATTTATTTGCAGTATATATATATATATATATATATATATATATTTGTCTTTATTTTGTAGAACAATATTCAGATTGCTAGGAAAACCGAATAAAAAAAGTTTAAGAACTTAACAATGATTTGTTCAACATTAATATATTTTCAATGTAAATAAGTAAATATGAAATTTAATGCTTTATGAAAACAACCAGTTAAATATAAATAATATTTTACTCTTATAATTACTGTTCTCTTAAGAAAAGCTATATCCAGAGGAAACGTAAACCATCTTACAAAAAAGTAAGTAAATATAGTTAAAAAGATATTCTTAATTTGATAATTTTAAAACTAATACTTAAAACATTCTCCACAAAAATAAGTTAATTAAAATGAAGTACTGCTTATTTAAAAATCTGAAGTTTAAAATATTTTTTTTCTAAAAAGTAAATATTTTTCCTTTTTAATCAATACAGATAAAAATATTTGACGGATTTCTTCCAAATTAACAGTTTTGCTCCAGTTTTGATAGAAGCGACGTAAAATGGTTTTATCAAATTTTCCATTGTTGTTGTTTGTAATGATTGATGTTCATTTTATCTTATGAGAATTCTACGATGTGTATACATCTTTATAAAATATTAATTCTTCTTTATTAAATTTGTACTTAGTTAAGGTACAAAAGAAGAAAAATGGTTTTATCATTTTATTTCTAATTACTAAATTTAAAAAAAACCTATGATTTTAATAAAGTACTTTAATATTGATCTATTTAATAACAATAATATTAATTAATCAATTGAAAAAATATGTGAAAACGCTTATATGTAAAATAAGCTGGCTCGTAACAAAAGTTTTATCTCTAAAATTTACGAGAGTAAATTTCAATGTAAGAGAAACACTATATGGAAAATTCTTTGTGGACTAAAATTATCTTTATTATGTGTTTACGAATAATTTATCAAAAAGTAACTGAGAGAATGGATTTATGTACATGATATTCAAGTTATTATTCCATTTAAAATAATATGCTGATTCAGTTAAATATCACTCATATTTTATTATATTTATAATTCGCAGAGTAATTAGCCTTGAGGACTCAGAATGTACATATAACAACACAAACGGTAGGCATACAGTAAACTATTTTATTTCTTCTAGTTTGTTCAACACTTTTATTTCATATGAATAATCGTTTTAAAAGTGGTACAAACCTGAAAATATATTGTTCATATTTAGCCAGTATATTAAGATCTATATATCTTAGCAACCACTGTGGTTGTAGCAGTCAGTGTAATTAGGGTGACGAAATATTATTCATACATAGAAAGAGATATTGTTGCGGGCTGCAAATCATAAACTTCAGTTTTGGAAAACACTGACTTTGAAGCTTCGTCCTTTAATTGTTTTATTATAAGACCATCCATTTTAAGCTCTATTTTTTGATGACAACCTACATGAAAGTTTTACAAAAATGGTTTTAAATGACCTGTTTTAAATTTATTAATAAAAAGGCATAAAGGATTAATTGAAATGAAATTAACACAGTTATGTTATACTTAATGATGGAAAGGAAAATGTTTCTGCTCCTCAGATTAATGATATTTAAAAATCAGCTTTTAGAAAGATTATGATTTAGAAGAAAAATTATTATGTATATATATACATATATATAAGAATTATATATTTAACTTTATTGTGAATAAATTTACCTTTGGTTGTTAAATTATATGTTTGGTTATTTCTATTGTAGGTCTTAATTTATTTTTATCAAAGATTCTAAAATTTGAAATTTTAGAGGAAGAAATGTTTTTGAAATATCATATGTAAAAACGATAAAATTTTTGTATGTATTTCAAGAAAAAAATTTTAAAAAGTAAAAATTTTATGGGTTTTTTTTTATTTGAATTGTTTAAGAGTAATCAAAACATTGAATCTAATCTTTTTTGCCTGGAATTATCATTTTGGATTATTATAAGATGTATAATAAAATGTTTAGGAATCAAACAAAAATAATTGAGTAATTAATTAAAAATGCGATTTAATTTGCTTTGTAATACGCTATTTATTCTCAACGTTGAATAAGCTTTAAGTAGTATTTAGAGAAACCAATTTGTTTGTAAAATTTCTTAAATGAAGACATTTTAGAGAACGTATTCACCTTGTTGGCCTGATAGCAATGTTAACTTACTATTATTTATGGCTAAATATCTTTTTAACTGATGAAAAACTAAAATTTACTAATTTCGAGGACATTGAAAATCAAACCGCATAGAAAATTTAGATTTGCATTTCAAATTTATCCAGGAAATACAAAAATTATTTTGAAATTTAAGCTTCAAGTTAGTGTGAATATTCATTTTAATCTTTATTCATTTGTCTCATTTGTAATTTCTGAAGAAGCCTATATACATTGTAGAATTAACTGATTAAAATTACTAATCATGTGTGTGGGATTTTTTATTTTTATAATGATTATATATTTATATTGGTAATATATTATTGATCCATATTTCCTTTAAGCAGTTTGTGTGTCTTTAATACATAATTAAACAAATTAGTTTATACTACCTCCACTGCTTTCTATCTTTATACATTTTTAAAAAAAATCGAAGTTCTAATGAAAATGGATAATGCAAGTATTGTGAAGTGAAAACTTTTTAGACAAAAATATAATTTTTAATGTTAAAAATAATGTTGCTCTTAATTGTTATTATTACTGTAAAATCACTAAAATGGACACATTACTATCTATTTCAGTGACTTTAAGCCATTTTTATTTTATTATAAGTTTGGTTTGAAAAAGTAAGAAGGATCATTGATGTTTGCTGAATAAATTTTTGTTATTGTTATTTAATTTTTATACTGACAGATCAGTTGAGCTATTATCTTTTCAGAAATTATAATTAATTTCTTCTGAAAAGTTCATATGCATATTTCGAATATTATATATTATTACTAAGAATATAAAGTTGGGTCTTGTTATGTTTTCTAAAAATTTCACAATCATTTTTCTCAAAACTTTGGTTTATATTATTAAAGCAATTTGTTTTCCAAACTTTTTTATACCACTTTCTTATCAATTATTATTGCCACTTACTTTTTTGTATCAATTTTACTTTTTGTATTGCAACAGATGCTTCCGAATTGAAAGAACATTTAATTAATATCTTATACACATTTATTAACTACAGTGAATAAAAAATTGTTGAAGATCATTAATTTAGTTTAAAAAAATTTATTACGATAACTGACTTTAAAAACTTTTGTAAATATTTCTTTAACTGATTCTCATATTTTTATTTATTCCCTATCCAAGTCATTAAAAAAGCATTAGTTTCAAACGAGTTCACAATGATATAATTTCAGATGCAAGGTTTAAATTCCATATTAAGTTTCGAAATTTAAGAAAGAATCATACGCTTTCTGATTTTATAATTACTGATTATTAAATCAGACAGTCTATTAAATTTGCAGAAAAGTTTTCTTGAAAACTTCGGGTATTCATGATTTGATTCAGCATATTGTGGACTATTAAACTGAAAACTTTATTGAATATTTAGGAAAATAACGGTCTGAGTAATTTTGACCGTTAGATTTTAAACTCTTAGATTTATCGTCAATTTTATTCAACAAATTCAATACATTATTCAACCTCATTATGTTTATCAAAGTATTCAAGATAGAATTTAATTTTCTCGGGAACAGTTATTAAAACCTTGTACATAATCGCATAAATTTAAGATCATCACACAAAAAATAAATTCAAAATGATAAAAATATGGGATTTTTAAGCAGAGCACAGATACGAAAAATATCTATATGTGAAGCAGATAGAGGTTAGAAAAATATGTTCATGTTTCACGCAGATTCATCAGAAGATGATTAATGTCAATATATGATTCAATGAAATCTATGTTAATATTTCTAAGCGAAATATTAAAGTCATATTAGTCTTGTAGATCAAAAGTAAAATTAACATAGAATCAAATATCATTTTCTTTCAAAATAAATGCTGAAAATAATACTATGTTTTCTTCAGAAAGAATGCCACATTTAAAAAAAATATTAATTGCATAAATTGAATTGAGCCCCTATGGACGAAAAAACCGACATTTTTCAGAACGCAGGAGAATGGTGGAAATAAAAATAGAATAAATCATTTATTCCATCAGTTGTATTTCATTCATACTTGGAATTTTAAAGGATAAAAATACAAATCTTTACCATTTTCCTCTTGTCATGAATCTCTTAATTTTCAACATAAGAGGAAAGCGGTAATATTTAAAGAATGAGAAAACGGTAATATTAAAAAAAGTTCCTTCCCATTTAAATTTGAATTTGTTTGAACATGTCTCACAACACAGCTTAATATCCTTCACTATTGTTAACTTATCTCTATTTAATTCAGTATTAGTATTTCCATTAAATGAAGAAAATAGAGCTCATATCCAACAAATTCATTAATAATATTAGTACATAAACAGGAAATACATTTGTGAAATGAAAAGACATATTTATTAAAAAATAATATGTAAAAATTACTAAAAAGATAATGAAAATAAATAATAGATTGGTTTTCAAAATATTTTTGGTGAAATGTAAAGGTGTATAGATTATAGGTTGTTGAAAATTAATATTTCAATAAATATTGAAAACTTATAATTTTAATATAGCATTTTGTTTATGATAGAAGTTTTATTTATATAAATAAATACATTTTTTTGTTTGTTTTTCATCTTTAAAATTTAGTTATGTAGTTTGATTTTTCTATAAATTAATATACACTCAGAAACATTGAAAATAGCGCATCTAGAAGGAATAAATGTTCAAGCGCGAAACTTTGCAAATAAGTAGAATGAGATCCGATATGCAAATGTTCCAAGTCCTGTGTTAGTCCGCATAACCACACTCTCATCAGTGGCACTGCAATTAGGAAGTGAGTCCTATAGAAACCTGCACAGAATGGAAGATTCAGAAACGTGACAATCAAATGCCAATGCTAGAAGGACTTAAGTAAACGAAGAATACCAAAGTGACTTGTGAGAAAGATTTTCGCATAATTAAGCCAATTTAAGAAGGAACTCATCAGGTTGAAAACCGCAGATTGATCGAAGCACCGTTTTACTGATAAGGTGATCGTTCAAAGAGTGCCGTCAGAACACGTTGTGAACAGTGGAGACGAGATGGAACCCACGTGTAGTTCACCAAGAAAACGATGACGAGGATCAAAGGATCGTGAAGCAAGTACTTGTGTAGTGATTCGTTCTACGATAACGCAGATAAAAGCGTGCTAGTTGTTCCACATATCATCTTCAGACGTCTTTCGGAAGCGATTAAACTATCCAAGCAACCGTTTCGTGTATTTCCTTTAAAACCGCAACACTGGTGACTCCATCTACAGTGGCACAAAGCTTAAACGACATTGCATGCCATAGATTGGTAAAGCGTCGTGTTTAGTGAAAAATCCCGGATCGTTTTGGAGACAGATGAGAAACGTATGCGGGATGTGGAAGCTCACTGGTGAACGATAAACTTCAATCCACACTGTCGTCGCGTGACATATTGTTATAGTTTAGCAGCAAGAATAATGGCTTAGCAGGCTATATTCTTTGATAGCTGATTCACTATAGTTGTGGTACGTGGAACCTAATGGTCCAGCATTATTTTGATAATATTCTTCGACGCCAAGTGCCACAAATAGTCAACCAAATAGTCTTCCAGAGACAATTTTCCTGCAATATATTAATTAGTGTTAATACAGCTCGAGTTGCTCAGGCCTTCCTACGTCATGTTCAAATTCTTCCCACTCCCCTCACTGGCTGGCTTACCCCCGGACCTGTTCTCAGTAGAGCATATTTTGGGACCAGCTAAACTATCAGATGCCACCATGTCACATTGTGCATGATTTGAAGATGGCTACTCAAGATTTGTGGGCATATCTGTCTAAGGACAGCATCAGACGTCTTCTCAACTCTATGTCGCATCGTGTGGCGGCATATACTGCAGCAGGAGGAAATTCGACGCTCTATGAAGTTGTACTGTATTGTTGTAATTGAATACATTGTATTTGTTTAAGTTTCTTGATTTTGGGATCAAGGGGATCTCACATCTGTATTACTATCTGTATTAAATTTCAATCCCATACTTTTTTTTTGATATATTTTCAATGTCCATGTGTGTATTAAGTTAGGATAAAAAATTTGGTTTGGATAAAAAACTCATTAACTTACTCACTAAATTTGTAAATAACATTTTAATGCATAAAAATTTAATTTCGTTTGAATAAAAATATTTTAATGTGTTTATTATAAATCTTCATGATCTGCCTCTAAAACGGATAACAATGTAGATATAATTTTGAAATGTGTGTTTTAATTTATGTGTTTATATTTAAATATTAGTATTAAACTTGGGATACAAATTATACATTTATAAAAGTGTAATAGCATAACGAAATTCTATTCAGTTAAAAAAATACTGCCTATTTTCTTTAAAAACCGTTTTCTCAAATCTTTATAGATAAAAGGGTCTTTGTTGATAATAAGTAGAAAGGATTTTCTACTTATCAGCAATAAAGAGAGTAATTCTTAAATCGATATTGTGCAATTTCATTTAGTGTAGTATATAAATAAATATTTTATTTATATCAGTAATTGGAAAGAGGAAAATATTATTGTTTTGTATAAGTACAATAAAAAGTAGCACTTTTATTATTTATAAGCATTGGTACTGCAACTCAATTCCTTCAATTTTCTTAACTAGATATCTGGAAATGCACAACCCCATAAATAGGAAAACATTACCTGTTACTTCAAAGAGATAATTGATGTTATTTTGTTCTTGAACATTTTAATGAGTAGATATTGAATAACGATTTGATGAATGCTGTTTCATCATAAAAATGTTTTATTTAAATATTTACATGAATATTTATCTAAATATTAATTTTTCATAGACAAATTTTTTAAATAAAATTGTTTTAAAGATTATAAAATTTATTTGATACAAATAATTAAGTTTGTATTTTATTATTTTGGGCAGCATTATAAAATTATGATTAAATTAGTCTTTGAAGTTGTGCTTTTTTATACATCTATGAAAAATTGGTTTTTTCATATTTACATTATAAATGAAACATGTTGAGAAAATATTTCATATTTTTACTCAAGTATTACGTATAAATTTAAACCGAAAATTACTGGATTTTTAAGCAATATTTTATTATGCGACTGGGCATTAAATTCGCTTAACAGAAAGAAAATATTATTCTTAAGAAATAAGCAGTCTCTATAGACTATCTGACATACAGTAATGAGTCACTCGATCAACAATCCTTTACCGAGCTTTTCCCTTTTCGTCAAAAATCTCATGAATTTGCAAGCCAGGGCAACAATCGAACTACATTTGTGTCTAAGTAAGTTTTTATAGATTGAGTAACATGTATAAGCTCATTATCCCTCTAAAAAATAGCTTTCCGCAGGTCACTAATAAAGATCAAAGCCATGGATCTTAACAAACCAGTAATAAAACGGTTATTGATCATAGAGTTATAAATATGAACAAGAGGTGGCCCAGACGTGTATCCAACGTCACCCATTCTATAACTCTTGGTGATGGAGTGATAAGAGTATGTCGAATGCCTGTTGGCAATATACGTTTTTAATTATGCCGCTAAACATGGATGACGAGCCTGATACCATAAATATAACTGAGATTTCTTAAAATCTCAGAATTATGCCATTTTTGTGTAGTTAATCTTATCTTTAAAAATATCATGTCTTTGGTGTAGTTAAGTTTTACTTAAACCATTAGCAACGTCTGACTGTCCAAATATTATAAACATCGTTAAATTGTCTGTGTAGGCATTTATCGCCTTTCAAATTATCCCAATATATTGACTCAGAGCTTTTGATGGAACTCTGTTACCCCTAAAACTATTAAAGTAACTCGTCTGTTTGTTTCACTGTTAATGACCCTTGGAAAAATAAATTAAGAATTGCACTTTCTTTAACTGTCGTGAACGTGTAGTTCGGAACAATTCATGACTCTGGTCAGTCATGGGATCTGAGCCAAAAAACAGCAATACTATAAATTTTAAATCATATAAGGTAGGATTCCACATCTAATAAAGTAAGAAAGTAAATAAGATTTCTAAAAAAATTTCTTCTTATAAAAGGTATCACAACAAGCTTTTAGCAAGCAATAATGTTAAAACCCAATTCGCATACAGGAAAGTGGCTACACAATCACTTTGTTTAAATGTACTATACATTTAGTGCAATGTCTATTTTGCAAGAGTGCTATTCATATTTCAATTTTAATGGCCAGCAATGTAAAAAATTTCAAAAATAAACTCACTTCTTTGAATAAATTTGTTTTTTCTCCTTAAGAAGTAAACATTCAGCAGTTTTTAAAATCGTATCTTGCACGTAGTTTCTCTTTGAATTAATTTAAAGGTGCAATCATATTTAGAAATTGAAAAAAATGTCATTTAATTCTTTGAAATTCATAAAATTAGATATATATCAATGAGAAAACTATTTTTATTTGAAAAATATTTATAAAATAGGTATAAAATACAAAAACATCAACTACATTTATTTGAATAAATAACTTTCACTCTATTAGCGGACATAAAATATTCCCTTAAAATATTTTCATTAATAGAAGATTCTTAAGCATTTCTAAAAAATATGAAACTTTGTATTTGAATGTGTAGGAATACGAGAAGGTAGGAAAATAATACAAGATTTAATGATTCAAATTTCAACACTGTTTTTCTTAAATATAGAACTTATGGAATTCACTTTTAAAATATTAATGTTAAAATCATTAAAATTTGAATTGAATAGGTTTTGAAAATAGTCATAGAGAGGAATATCCAACCTTATTTTCATTTTTCCGAATATGTAATCTATTAGATCCAATAGAAAAAATATCAAAAGCTTAAATGCTACATAAATGTTTTCCAATTTAAAAACATTTGCTAAAAATAGGTATTAAAACTTTATTTGCACACGCATAATATAAATTTATTATTTAGTTTTAAATTTTTGCTCCAAATATTCTTAATTTATTTTTAAGATGGAGTCTATAATTATTAAAATATTTTTCAAAAGGATAATTGAAATACCTTTATATTATGTTTATAGTACAAATTTTATACCTAAAAATATATATGCAATGCTCTACTTATTTAAATTATCATGGAATGATGAAAGAATTCACTAAAATAATGTTTACTTTTATCAATAAATTGCTTTTTTGCAATAACAAAATGTATAATACCATTAAATTTTAATATTAAGGTGTTAACTTTTTCCTAAATATCAGTTTTATATTTGAATTCCTTTTAAAAGTTTTCACTTTTATTTTTATATAGTAATTGATAGTTTTTATGTTAATATATTTATTAAAAATATTTAAACTGTATACACTTTTTTAATTAGAGAGATTGATTTTAAAAGGGATACAAACAAAATTTGATTATCAAGACTTGAATCTAAATTGTCAGAATTGAAAGGAGCATATCTGTAAGAATTCTCATAATTATGAAATTTATTTTAACAACCATAGTAAGAAACAGATAAAATTTTATGTAAATTATGAAACGAATCTAAAAAGGTGCAACTAACGTGGCATAAGAACTATCAAAATAGAGCTATATTCAAAGGAAGAAAGTCTAACAATAACTAGCCGCAAACTTTCCTTCACCAAGTCCTCTGGCACGTACCGAAAGTCGCAATAAGAGCTTAAGGTCTTATAACAGGATGATTAGATGCTCCAGTAAGATCATAGAAGTGTAACGTATCCTTATTTATTTTTTTGTTTCCAGCATAAAAGCATTCTTTCATGTTTCCCTCAGATTATATATTTGAGAGAATCACTGCTTGTCTAGTCTTTTGAGGAATTTTAAGTAATATATATATATATGATATATTATATTATATGAGATATGATTAATCTAAACCTTGATAAAAGAAAATAAATTTAAAAATATTATTTTTTGAAAAATTTCTTTATTAACTTAAATTGAATTTTGATGGAATATAATCTAATAAAGAAATTATCTCAACAATATTTTTAGTTTCAATATTTAATCATATAAAATATTTCTGACTTAATAGTTTGAGTATCTATTGAGCTTTTCAAATGAATTATGTATTATTAAAGTAAAGCCAGGAAACTCAACATGTAATATTTAAAATTTTCAAAAAAAGAGAGAAATATGTAAACAAATTTATTGTTTCATTAGTCAATTTTTAAAATAATGAAATACTTTCAAATCTACTTTTACATAAAAGTTTTTATATTCTTCAGATGGAAGTCAAGTAATAAAATATGTTGCATTTTGTGATTATACAACTCTAGTAAGCAGTGTAGGGGAAATTCTGAAAAAGGATTTCTAATGCATTTCAATCAACATTTTCAGCTGTACAGTTTACTATTTAAATATTGTTTTTAATAATATATTTAAATTTATTTTGTGATTTATGGTTAGTTAGCAATCATATAGTTGTGTATGTTATTAAAAAAATGAATAACAAATTTTTATAGGCATTAACAACATTTTAAGTAATATAATGCAAAAATGATATTTTTCTTGCACAAATAATATAACTAAAACTAAATTATAAGTACTTGAGAAATCTAATGTGCAAACAACAATATTACTTGCTCATATAAAATTTTTTAGAAATAATTATTTGTAACAAAAGTATAACTGGTTTAATAAATTTTAATTTTATAATTAAATCAGATATTTTATTGACTGAAATCCTGAAGTAATTTAATTTAAAAAGAAATATAAAATTATGATTAATGTAATACTTACAATTAGTTTAAAAATATATGTATTGATTATCTTTTATATATATTTGAAAATATAAATATTTAAAAATTATTTAACTATTATAGGATATTTTATGAGATAATAAATGTTCAAAAAATATTTAATCAATTTAAATTTACAAATTCTTTGAAGCACAATTAGATAAATTTATGTTAAAATAAGAAAATTGAGACAATTTCATGTTTTCAAAGATAATTACTAAATTTTAAAAATAAAGATAACTATTAAAATTAAAATAAAGGATATTGAAAATATCTAATATGAATTTTTATTTGAGGCAATTTTAAGGTATTGTATATTCAAATTTTATGTATTAAAAAAAAGGAACTTAATTTATTTTTTGGGGATAATAATAGTGGGAATATTTTCCCATTATAAAGTTTTCTTCATATTAAAATGCAAATTCAGGACATAATATATTAAATAAGTTACTATTGAACTAGTTACTATTAAAAAATGTGATAATTAAAATGATATTCTTTATTTTTCTAAACAAATAAACGTAACCCATAGCATATGAATGCTGTGAAGAATTAGAATCTTAAAACATTTTTGTTGATAGAATGACAATTTGCTTCAAAATCTATGTTTATAGACGTAAGAAAGTTAGAACAAAAATATTATCAGACGCATTACTTTCCACAGCAAATCTTACTACTCAACGTATTTTTTTCTAAGCGATTCTCCGTTACAAAAATATTAAATACTAATTTTTGAGTCATTCTATTACAGATATATATTTTCGAAAAGTGTAAATAAAGTATAATCCTTAAATTTAAATTGAAGTAAAGTTTTTAAAGTGATCGATTTGTTCATATTTTTTACTGTCTCTAATTTCTTAAATTTAATAACAACTATCGCATTGTCAAATGCGCGTGCCATATTTGTTACCTAGTTGATAAATAGCATACCAAAATTTGTAATTTTTAATATATTTATTTATTTTATTATGTAAGTTGTTCTTTGGCTAAAAGTAAAAAATATGAGAAAATGAAAAGTAATTTCTTCTAAGTATCTTTTTAAATTTCTTTTTTCATTTTATTTTTATATTCGTTTTTTGTTAAGAAATGTTGCAATATTATTTTCCTTAAATATTTAATGTGATCAAATAAAATAATCATTGTCTATAGTATAAAAAATGCAAAAAAAAATTAACACGCAATTCCTCACACTCAGATATAAAAACAACTTTTCTGTGCACTTAAATTTAACATTATGCTATTTATTCTTGAACGTATTGGAAATCAAGTTAATACTATCAAACAATTAATAAATTAATTGATAGAATCTATAATCAATTAATTAAAAATACTCACGTAGAATCAATTTCATTAAAATATTCTTATGACTAATTAATAATAAGTTTTTTTATCGATATCATTCTTGTTTCCGTAGTGTAACAGACCGAATCAGTTAATAAGCTGATTGAATATGCAATGTGCGCATTAATGTTTTTCGAGTTTTAACATCAGCACACAAACATATATATTTGAATGAATTTGTTTAAACATAGGATTCTATTCATATTTGTGTCTTTGGTAATAGTCGAAAGATGTTATTGGATGATTACTGACGTTTCCAAAATATAGTTTGATATATTTAATCACGATTTATATAAAAATAATTTGCCTTTTTAACGGAATTTGTGTTGCTTACATTGTAAATTAAAGAATTCGACTCCTACAAAAAGCATAATTAAAAAACATGTAAGCATTTTACAGGAATTATTTTTCATAATTTTCGATGAATTTTATCAAAATAAAATACATCAATAATCTTTATTCTTATACAGTGATAAAGCACCATTTTAAAACTCAGTAAAAAACAGTTCTAACGATTTCAATTGTTGTCAACGCTCTTACCAGGATGAATTCCATAAATTTATTCTAAAACCGATTCTTGTACCAGAAATTATCGATTATTTGCATTAATTGATAAAGCAAGATATACACTCTGTATACCATGGAACCGAATTATCTTTGTCCATTAATTTGACATCACATGAACATCTAGCTAAAAACAGTCTTTGTGCTCGATTAGGATCCCGCTTAATATGAGAAACATTCAGAAATAAGACTCATGTTGGATGGAAAAAGAACTTGTTGAAAATTATGTTTAAGATCTATCCAATGTTGTGTTTAACATATACACAGCTATCGAATAATGTATCTATGCATATGAGCCCGAAATGAAACATGGATCGATTGTATGACTCTTTCAAGATGAGCTAATTCCAACAAATAGTTGCAGAAATAGAATGTCAAAGCAAATATTTGCTTATTTCTTTGCCATTACCAATAATATTGAACGATCAATTCTGTATGATATAGAACCATTCCTTTGGTTTCATTCGAAAAATTTAAGAAAATTCTTCATAAGAACAATCCAAATTCACAAACAACAGCACAAAAAAAGGAATTTTTGGCTTGTCAAAACATCAAATTAATAAATCATCCAGCTTACAGTCTTGATTTGGTACCTATTGGCATTTTTTATTCCAGAACATCAAAAATAAATTGCGTGGCGAACGATTTTCGATATTCAAAAAAATGATTAATACCTCCAAAACACATGTTTTGGAGTTCCTCGATCAAAGAAAAAAAAGTGGTTTGAAAATAGGTTCGAAAGCTTGCAAAACGCTATTGATATTCATGAAGAATGTTTCAAAAAGCATTAAAGTCATCCTCTGTCATAAATATTTTATTTCTCATTATTAGGCTAGAAATATAAATAACAACTGTTGTAAATATAATATATCGAATACCAATTAAAATATAGAACTTAGACATTGTAAATGAAAAAAAAACTTGGAATTAAAGTGATAAATTATTTACTGTTAGAAATTTGATATAGATATTCATGAGTTTCTTTAATCTATAATAGATTGAAAAATAAAATGAAATTATCCTATTTAAATTACTAAAATACATTTTTTCATATTTTTATATAAGATATGTTTTTTCCTCAAAAACAAATATAGTCAATTTTATCCAAGAAAATAGTAAATAAATGGATAAATTAATTTTAATGAAATTAGTAATCATTAACCTTTAACTTTATTTATATGATTGTGTATGTAACGTCATTTATGCTTCGTCATTATACAGATTTTAAAATAGGAAAAACACACTTAACTCTAGAATAGTTTAGCAGCATTAAAATATTCATATAAATTAACGAATACAACTTCTTGATTAGATTGAAACTGTTTAAACTACTTAAATAATGTAAGAACCATAAAAATACTGTGAAGAAATATGACCCTTAAAACAAGTTTAAATGTCTGTTACTTAATTAAATTAACATCTTTTGTTAGAATTTACAGTTTTAAAACTTAAATTTAAAATTACAGTTTAACTTAAAACTTTTATTTATTTATAGTTTGAAAAAAAATTAATTATTTGACAAATGCAAACTTACAAGTTTTCATTTATTTCTAGTAAATGTAAGAAATATGTTACTAAATAAATAAAAAGTTTTGCAAATCAATACATTTTTACTAACCTTTTACTGCTTTTTATGAAAAGGATTCTTCTTTTATGTAAATATACATTAAGAGAATCTGAAACATTTTTTACCCACACCCGATACTTTATTGACAGTTTATTCTTGAATTTTGTTAAACTTCGCCAAGAGCAAACATGCTACTTCAGAACTTTTATCTCATACTATTTTTATGCTTGAGATGCTGGTATTTACGATAAGAGTTTTTGCAAAGTAATGACATTTTTCAATTTAATACACATCAACAAAATGAATTTCGAAAGTGTTTTATGCTAAAATAAATGAACATTTTCAATGAGAAAATTGTAAATAAAATAACGGTTTGATTCATATTTTACGACTATGGTATTAAATTTAAGATTACGTAAATAAAAATAAAGTTTCTGAATAATTGTTTAAAAAAATAAATTTTATGAGTGTTTCTCTTACAAAAGATTATATCTATGTCCAAATTTTGTAGAAGTTTCTAGAGTTGTTTTTTTTATCATGAGTTACAAGTTTATACAATACTAAAATATTTGATGAAATTTTAAAAATATACTTCAGAATTTTACATTACATGTTATAAAGATCTAGTATGTAAAATATTGGTATATATTTTTAAAAAAAATATACTGATGGTTTTTTTAAGTTCTCGCCACATTTAACTTTTTTAGTGAGTAGACTTAACATACACCGTATATTTTTATAATGTCTATTTGTGTTTTAAAAGTACTCACAAAAATTCATAATGAATGAGAAAATTATAGATTATCAATAAGTTTAGAATTTCATTAAATTATATTTACTTTAATTTTTTATTACCTTGGTATGTTTGTTTATGTGTCGTCTATACTATGTAAATTCATATGTAGCTAATATTTTTGGAAACATCAAATCATGAAAAAATTAACTCTTTAATCAATGACACTTTAAGTTTTGAAATAAAAATGTTAAGATACAAGACATTTTAATGTCGAATAAAAAATAAATAGGATATTTATGATTGCAATAAAATCATTGAGCTTGTGCTCCATCTTCTTCAAAGTTATTCAAATAAGTGAAACCTGGAAAACACCCCAATGCGATTCTGCACAATTACTCTAACACTGAATATAATATTTCTCGATAATGTTTGTGCTTTTTCATAGCATTTTATATTTTACAATATAATTATTAAGACATTACGATTGTACTTAAAATTTAAATGATTTAAAATATGTTTTAAATGAAAAATTTGGGTTTAAAATTATAACATGGATTCAAAAATAATTATTAGTTTCTTATATAGGTTAATAGTATTATGATATTTTAAGATTTTACAGCTTGTATCATTTTTTCCTGAATATACTTCAACTTTTGAAATGATATATATTTTTTCATTTCAAAATTGCCTGAAAGACGTGAATATGAAAAGAAAATGAAAAACTATTGGTTTAAATAATATATATATATAAAAATAATAAGGTGAGCAAAAGTAATAGTGAAAAATATTTTCACAACAAATCGAAATATTAAACTTTGAATACAAGTTTTATAAGCGCATTTTTTCTCCTATCATATTTATCGCTATTAGGAAAACGCAGCAATTCGGAGGAAAGTGTTTCGAAGGTTATAAGCCTGAAGATATAAAAGCAATTCGTCTAAAGATAAGCAAACCGCAATTCACCTGACAGTAGGTAGTTAATTAGTGCAGTGTAAATAGTGTAGGATTAAAATAATTCTCAAGATTAAATTGCAAGTAACTTAATATACTCGAATTGTATTGTATCATTTAATCACACTTATATATATTTTAATTTTCTTTAGAATACTTGGATAACAACTAAATTTTGAAGTGATTTTTTATCGGTAGTGAAATCAGATACACATATCTGTCTATTAGAGTAAAACTATGTAGAAAATATCAGGATCAAATTATGCATACAACTTAGAAAAAATGATTTCAAAGCAATATACACAAGAAAAAATAAAATAGACTTTTTGTAAAATAACAATTGTGGGAAAGAAAGAAAAAAATAATTTATAAAAACTCTTTTACAGAAGGGGTTATAATGCATAACATGCATGATATCAACAACATGTATTATAAAAGAAAATGATAAATTTATTTTTCTTGAGTATCTTTATAGCGATATAGTATTTTTTATTATCAGCTTATGAATTATTGTACTTAAGTTCATTTAATTAAATTTCACAGAGCAAATTTTAAAATTGTTTAAGATTTATTTTAAGGGAATGATTGATATATAAACATTATATACTTTATATTAAACTCTATAGTAAAAATTTATTTCTTAAAAAGATGACAGATAGAACTAGAATGATTGATTTAGAGTTAATTAGAACGAGAACATTATTACAGTATTCATTTTATTTATTGTTGTTGAGATTTATTGTTGTTTTTTGTTGTCATTTTATCTATTATTGTCAAAATTAGAATAAATAGTTTCTACATATAACAGACTTTAATATTCTTACAATTATACCTGCTTCCAATATTTTGATAAAAAAAATTAAGCAGCAGTCAGATAAAAATAGTAATTGTTAAAAAAAACATTGTAATTGAAGAACATTACACACACACAGAAATTTTATAAGAAGATGTTAAATAAATATTATCATCTAGATTTCATGATTTCCTTTTCTAAGTTGAAAAGTATTTTTCAGCAATAAATTTATTCTAAAGTCTTAATCGTTTTTATTATGAAACTTATTTCAAAATTTAGTATTGTTTAAACCCATACTTGAGAAATAATATTCTAAATCATCGAGGGATACATGTTGCAATTCAAAGCTTTATTTTGCTGATTGTAACATAATTCCCTTCTTCCATAAAATAATATCCAGTACTGCCACATATGAAGAGAGTGTTAAGACCATGAAGTGCTTAAAAATATAAGGCATTATTTCTGATATGATTTTAGACAAAAAAACATAACTGAGAAAATAACTTAAAATGTTTCTCTAAGTTGCTAACATTTGTCTGGACAGATTCCAATCTTATTTTAGATTTCCTGGTTAGAGAAAAATATTCACTCGTGTTTTAGAAGATCATGATATAAATTACGCAAAATTGCTTAATTTATATCATGATCTTAATGTAAAATAGATTCTTAAAAGTAAAAAAACAAAACTGAAAACGACACACTTGAGAATCAACATGCGAATAAAATGAAGGAGAATTATAATATAGTTTTGAAAATTTTTATTCTTATTTTATTCATAATATGTTTTTATTAATAAATTTGACTGATTTCGCAACAGATAAACATCATTTTTATGAAACGAGGTAAAAGCTCGAATGACTCGATTCGTGAATTAAGATGCATGATTTTAAAATTTTCCTCATAATCAAAACTTTGAAGATAAGCTAAAAAGAATGTACCACATGACGATACTGTACCTTTATTAAGAATCCTGGCGAGCTGCCGGAAATTCGAATAAAGACTACATAGTACCATAATGGCATATATTCTAGCTTTCTAAAAAATGTTTTTCAAGGCATTAAAGTGTATTACAAATGTCATTAAGGAGATCGAGTTAGCGATAAAAAATCATTACAATAAAAATACAATTTTCTCAAGTACTTGTAAATCTTTAAAATTGTTCCTTGAAGCTGACATTCTATAAGCATTTATCATAAATATTTTAATGTAAATTGAATTCAAAAAAGCTATGCATACATATCTGGACTCCACATTTTATTTATTTCCTTAGAAATTTACCATTATCTGATTTTATATTTGAGTTTCATCTGTTCAATGTAAATCTACTGCAAACATCAACGTAGTTATTTTATAACAACTATCGAATCTTCTTGGTAATAGTAATTCAGTATATTTTTTTATTATTTGATTTTCAAAGTTAAATAATTTTTTTTCTAAAAATTATTTATATTTAATCATAAAAAAATTAATTACGTAATTATAAGAGACTTTAAAATACTTATCAACATTGATAAATCATACTTTTAAAGTGATCATGAATTATTCCAAATAAGATAAATTTATTGTAGTTATATATATGGCAGTACTTAACGATTGTTTTCTTAATTTTAGTTTCCATTTAGTGTAAAATTGTAAATAAATTTTGTTCTTTAATATAAAGTATTGTTTAATATTGTTTCTTTTACATAAAGTATCTTGTAATACTTCTTCACAATTCAAATTTTTGTTGAACAAAGCAATAACAAAATACCAATCTGTATATTATATATATATATATATATATATAGATAGATAGATAGATAGATAGATAGATAGATAGATATTAAATTATTAAGAATATTTTTAATGAAAATTCAGTTTGTACAGAAAAAGTAAATATTTTACAGCACTTTTAAAATATGGTTTTTGCTAATGAAACAGTTACTTTTTTCTCGAAGATGAATTTTTTAAATAAACGTCATTAATGTTCAAGTGAATTTAATTCATTAAACATTCATGGTTCTTAATATAGTACTTTTATTCAAACTTTAAATGGATGCTTTAAGGTATAAAATATTATTTTTGGTAACAGCTAAGTAATAATAAATGCATCAACATCGCTATTTGCTTAACTATCGGAAATATTTGAGAAATGGTAGAAGCACAAATAAAATTTTATTCCTTGAAAATGTGAGGGGAATCAAATACCTTCACTCACAATATTTGAATAATATACTGGTGAAAATTCTACGATTTATATGCATTTCTCTTCAATTGACATGAAAATGCTTATGTAGATATTTAAGGATGGAAAAAATCCTTTTTAAATTCTGAAGGGAGAAATATGTTTTTCACAGACCGTTTCTATGGAAATATCCTCCTATAACCAGGTAAATTTATTTTTTGACAAACAACTTTTAACTTTTGAAAATACTTAAAATATTATAATTCTCTCTCTTAACATAGGTTCTTTACATTTAATTAACTTTTTATTTAAAAATGTAATGTTTTATTCATTGTTTTTAAAGCAGTTGTTCAATAAAAACTACACACATATTTTAATAATTCATAAATGCATGAATAAATATTTTGAAAACTTTTGAATGCACTTAAGAGTTTAATGGATTAATTTGTCCTAAAAGAAATTATTTTCAAACCTGCATTATCGAAATCAAAATATCATGAGAAAAAAAATTACATTTAAGTTTTATTTATCCAATTTTGAATGCATCTGAAATTAAGTAATCAACCAAATTAGCATGAAGCTTCACCTAACTTTAATTACTATTATATGCTATAAAAATTTCGTTGACAACAAGGATAGTAATCTAACAAATTTTTGCTTACCGTCATTTCCGGTTGGTTCTGTGTATTTAAACACTGCCTGCAGTTTTCTATTTTCTTGCAAATTAATAACTTAAGTTTAATCAGTATTTAAATAAGTATTTTTTTCATATCTTAAGATTTCACTATCAACAAAGCACAAAGTGATGAGTAATTCATTCATAACACATTTTTTGGATACTGAAAACGAAATTCAATTCATATCATGGTATCAATAGCGTTTCTAAGCCTACTTTATGTCATTAAGAATAATCAATTATCTCATTTAAATTCAGAGACCAATTAGTTTTTGTTATTATTCATAAATATTTATATTTTTCATATTTTTAATTTACCTTTAACTTTCAAGAACTTTTAAATTCGTCTGCATTAGTGATTAATTAATTTTTTGTATGAATTTTCTTTTTGTATTTTGCCTCACTTATACAAACAAAAAGACTGAAGACACATCTGCTTCTATATCTGCAGCTGAGGCAGGCGTGTCCCTTTTAAGCCGCTCCGTTTTGGCAAGCTAACTCAGCAGTACGTTTCATTCAATTATGATCGAAGTTTGCTGTGTCTAGAATAATTGCTGATGATGCAAGCTATGAATACGTTGTGTCTGCGCTAAACAGTGAGGTTCAAAATTCAACCTTGGATATTAATCGACAGCCAGATGCTGCTAATGAATAGGAAACAATAAAAAACAAATCATTTCGTTATTACTTTCATACTAAATCCGCTACTTTAAAAATACTACTAAGAATTAGAAATTAAAGTTTATAATAAATGAAATTTCTTTTTATTCTCTATGAAAGATCTCGTCTGTAATTCTATTAATGTAAAAGTTTTACTGAGATATTTATAAAGTATTTGTCAGTGTCCATTCATCATATTCCTACGATTTGCAACAAAAAATATCAGTAAGATTCGATTCAAAAATATTGAATGACTTCTAAAATATTTTTGGTTAAAGAATCCAGAAATATTTTAGAAGTCATTTAAAATTATCTTACCATACACAGGGTATCTGTAACAAATGACCATTCGCATATTGAAAAATTAGGACACGCATTGATTTTATTTAACCTATGTTTTTGATTCACCTAGACAATTTATCAACATAGAAAAATACCAATAAATGCGGAAGAAACAAGCCTTCTCTATGTTAAGTATTACTCTACCACGAGAAATTTTTATGCATGATTCTTCCTGAAGTTACTTATAAATAAAAACTTTCCGGAAAAGGAAACTTCGCTTATCTGGATCTTCTAGATATAATACGAGCTAATTTACGAATATTATTATTTGATTCTACACTCTCACAAAAGAATAAAGACCAGGTAATCATAATTAGTTAATGAAACTTTTTATTTTAAATGACTTCAATTAACTTTACTTTTCTAAGCAATATATTGGCTGCAATCTGGAGAATATTACTTACATTTGCTTATATAAATTTAAAAACATTTGCGATCTCAAAACCTATTGTGTCCTTTAAATGTACTTAAAACGTATATGTTAGTATCATTTATTATTCCAACATAGATACCTTTTTTATTATTTTTTAAATTCATCCCGCCTGTAATTCTATTAAATTAGAAACTTTACAGAGATATTTATAAAGTATTTGCCAGTGTCCATTCATCATATTCCAATGATTTGCAACAAAAAAGATCAGTAAGGTTCAATCCAAAAATCTAAATTGATCAAATCAAAATAAATTTCTAACTGGAAAAATTTAATAATTAAAACAGTTAAATTTCCTGACATCATAAGCATTTACTCAAATACAACATCTTACAAGTAAATTTCATAAACCAATATTTGGAGCAAAAAATGCTCTAAATTCCAAATTAAGTTTTAAATCTTTACACTAATGAGTTTTTTTCACTTTTATTTAATTTAAAGTTTGAAATATTGGTAATTACATGCAAAATGGCTTTGACTTTTAAAAAAGCCAATATTGCTGACATGTATTTTAAATTTTTCTGCTTTGAATACTGAGATTTTAAGTCTGCCTATATATATATATATATATATAATTTATATTTAAAAAACAAACGATTCTTGATTTTTCTTTAGAAGTCTAAACTAAGCCGTTTGTTTCTGAAATTAAAATTGTTCATTTGCTATTTTTATTTTGAACACTGTATTAGCTGACAATTTATTTAGTGTTTAAATATGTGTTCTTATCTACGAACTTAATTATCCGGGAGCAGTTCGAAAGCATTAGTTAGAGACGAGAATTTATTTATTTGCAAATCACTTAAGAGCTGTTCGCAAAATCCCTTTCTCTTTCATTTTTCTAATGAGCAGAAAAGAATTCTGATATCACAATGAGGCATCTTAGAGAGTATTTTGTTGGATTTAATTTTTGCACTAAGCTTGAAATAGCAAACCTTTTTTATTTGATTCTCTTTAATTTTATTCAAAATTTTTATTTTTTGACTATGCAGCTAGAGAAAATATATCATAATCCCTATTTATTGATTAAATGAGTTTTTGAATATAAACTTTAAAAACCAATATTAGTGAACAAAAGATTTTGACATTTATATATTGAATGTCAAAATCTTTTTTCATTTTTGTCAAAATCTTGAATGCGTTCGTATTGAATATAATTGAAACAATGCAATAGTCCTATTCATTAGCTTTCAAAATGTTATCTTCTTAGCTTAATTTAGTTTAGTTGCTCATGTATAATTATGTACAAGATAAAATTCCAAAAATTCAGTATGAAAGTGTACGGTAGCAAAAAAAAAAAAAGAAAACCATTACGTATTTTAATTATCTAAAATTTTGCATGGATTTTTTATGAGGATTTTTAAAACCAATAAACGTAAATTCCAGTTATAGTGTGCATATTTGGTGCATTATTTGCAGGGAATAAACCAGAAATAGCTACGAAAAGTTTATCTTTTCTTATTATCCTAGAGACACAATAAAAAATAGAGATAATTATGCAATTTCCAACTGGAAAATTTTGAATTTTATAGGACAGCCGGAAGTGAGGAAATATATGAACAAGCTAAGTTCTCACAACACGGACCTAGCTTTTTATATTCGTTGGGTTAACTTGTTAATGAAATGAAAATATTTATGAGAAAAAAGAAACAATACAGAGTATAATCTTCTAGTTATGCAATGAACTCAAACTTGTCATTGAAGATAATATTCTCAACCCAAGTGCTACATATTCTTTCACGCTTAAGTATGCATCCTTCCATACTATGAAACATTAAATCAACTCAAGATGTTTGGCTGAAAATAAGTTGTGCTCATTTAATTTCTTAAGACATCTTATATTAACCTAAAACACCAGCAGACACGATCATCAGTTCATCGTTCTCAATCAACATGGCTACCAGAAGATTGCAGCACTTTGCAATAATTTTAAGGTAACACTGATTTTAAATTTTATAACAGGACTGTTATCAATTTGTAATTTATATTATACGAGACAGTTAACATCCTATTAGTTCGAGTAAATTAAAATTATTTTCGTTATTAAACAAATTTTTATTTTAGCAGTATGTTGAAAGGTTTCTGAGTTATAATTTAAATGAAATCAAGTCAACATAACAAGTATAGTTTGATTCTAATTAATTAATTTGAAATTAATTTGTATTTTGCTAAAATTTCTGCATATCAATCAATAGTTTGTCATAATAAAAATTTATGCTATTTAAACTTTTCAGAATCTGTGAAATTCTTAAACCGTGATACGAAATATACAAGATAAAGTTACAGTTCAGCTGTATGTCATGGGATATAAATTCAAACAGTATTTAGCTTTGTTTGAAACAACGATTGCTGTTTTGAAATTCTTGGCATTACTCCTTGGCAGGCTTTCCATAAGTGTTTGGACGATTGACAGTGGTATTTTCTTCCACTCGGTTTGGAGAAGATAAGTAAGTTCTTTACAGATTATGGATGGTTGCTGCATGTTCGAATTCAGTGACCCAACTCATCCCAGAAATGTTCTATAACGTTCAAGTCTTGACTCTGAACAAGCCAGCCCACTCGATTCACCCCCATTGTTAGTATTACAATTCATGGTGCATGTTGCAGCAGGACAAGTCTCATTGTCATCCATTAAAATTCTCGCAGCGTAGAAATAATATTGTTGCCTAGGCTAATGGAGACGCATTCGGCACTAAGCACCCCAAATATGGGGATCAAGATCCCGGTTCATACCATGAGAAACATCCAGAGACCATAATTACTACTCTGCCAAACCTTACTGTAAGAATGATGGCGTTTTCATGCATAAGCCAAACCCAGAATCTGTCATCTGAATAATGAGGTTTGAACTTGGATTTATTACTCTAGAGAACTTGTTTACACTCATCTATTGCCCAATTTTGACTTGCCTAGCACCAACTCAATCTAGTATCACAGACAGATTTTGTAATTTAAAGTTTATGAGTACTAGTAAAACCATGAACACTTAGAAAATATGCTTCCTTGAGGATAGCATTTATTGAAGCAATAGTTCCAAATGCTTATTCAAATTTTTGTAGTAAGTGGGCTGTCTGTGTAATGTGGTCTTTAGAATTTCTTTCCGCGCTCTCGTCGGATCTCTTAGCTTCATGGGTCTGTTTGATATAAGCCCATTCTACTCACCGTTCTCTTTCCATTGTTTTAATCATAAAATATGCTGTTCATTTTGGAATAACATAAAAGTCTACTTACTAGATTTATCTCATAAAAATCGACTATTTCTAAGATACCCGATAATTCTGCTTTTTTTTATAGTTTTGTGATATTTTGTGGGTGACTAATTCTAATTTTTGTTCCTACACGATATTTAAAAGTAGAAGACGTGACGTGGATCAGAACCACAGATATTTAAATGGGTGTCTAAATACTTATTGCTAGATAGTATATATAGTAAAAGAAATATTGACATCATCACTTTTGCACTTTCTAGTTTATCAATTCACTAATATAGTCATATTATAAACTTAAGGACTTTATGAAATAGAAATAATCATTATAAATAAAAGTAATTACTTTCAAGAAATGGAATATTATTCTATATCTCAGTAAAAGTTTTGAATAATTTTACAAACAAAATTATTATTAAATTGTAAATATATGTAATCACTACAAACATCTCAAATAATAGGACATATTTTTTTATCAAACTAAAATGCCACGGTTGTAATTAATAAATTAAAAAGAATGAAATATTTTGTTATTTGAAAAAACAACATTTCACTAAATGTCTTTATAAATTGTCATTAAGAGGTTATTAAATCTCCCGAAATAATGAAGTGTTCGTTAAAGTAGACATATAACTTTCAAAAAAATGTCAGTAGTATTGTTTTGAAGCAGTTAAATTTCCTTTGTTTTTTTAACTTAATATTCACTTTCAGTTTTTTAAAACTTTCGCATACGTAATAAATTCTATTAAAAAATATAATGTCAAAATTCCATTAGAGTCCTTTTTTTGTGGTTGATGGGATAAACGTTTCATTGGTGTTTAATGTTGAAATAAATAAGAATTTTTTTTAATGTATTAAATAATATGAATGTAAATGTTATTTTTAAGAAAAAGTTTTGCTCTTACTTGTAATACTTTTTTTTTAATTTATAGGTACGATTATGTTTGTTTGGAAAAAAATACTCCTAACATTTATTTAAGACAAAATTTGTGTCTTTTATTTTTATATTTACATAAAATCCAAATTTGTAAGAATACATTATCCATTTTATTCTTGAATAATTATTATAGTTATCACTAAGAAAATACCGAATAAAAATATATTCCATTTATATCTTAAATTAGCTTATTTTCATTAATTCAATTTCTCAGTGTTTATTTATAATCAAATTATATAGTTAATTTTCACTTAATATATTTACTCAAGCTTTCATTAATCTTTGAAAAACAAAAGAAAGCAAGGTAACATAACAAGTCAATTTGTAACCATTATTTAAAATTAATGTTGATTAATGATGTGTTAATATTCGATATTTAAAATAGATGCAAAGTTCTTTCAAGTAAACCAAATTTTTCTGCGAATAAGGAAAAAAAGTGAAAAATTCAAAGATATTCATGTAATTTGATATGAGGGTTGAGAACATATTATTTAGAAATAAGGAATGATTAATTATTATTCGAAAAATAAAGTTAGATTTCATTATGATCAAATATTTTAAAAATCGAGTTCTTTAATTATATGTGTAATTTTTTGTGTTAATATATGCATTGTAAAATTTAAATATTTGAGCAAAACGTAAAGGAAAAGCTATTATTTCATTGGGCATGTAGTAAGATTCCTAAAATTCTGTTAAAATGACAGTAAAATAGCTGCTTTTTTTAAAATAGTAATGAAGCTTCAAATTAAAAGACAATTCTTCAATGATAAGCATTTATTTCATAGTAAGGTAAACCTCTTTATTGGGATAGGAGGTAGAGAAATTTTTTTAAATTATTATTGATGATTGTATGAAGTATAAAATATGTTGTTAGAAAAAATCATATTGTTTTAAAATAACTTTACATTCACTTTATGGAAATGATAAAAAATAAAATTTGAATTCATATTTGAAAGTAGTTAATCAACTAGTAATTCATTTGAGACTAAGACAATTAATGAAAAATATTTTTTAAATTAAATAAAAATAATTAATTGGCTAAAAATTTGTTATGGCTCATAATAATATGAAAAGGCCTCATGTGATAAAAATTACTATTTTTCAAAACTTTATTCATTTATTTGCATACTGATAAATATTTACTTTAAAAACATTGTCTTCTTATTGTATAGACAAAAATTTATAAAAAATCAAAGATCGCAAAATTAATTTTAAGCGTAAGTAAATAAAATCTAGACAATAAATTATTACAAAATTACCAATCTTAAATTTAAATTATTTATATTCAATATTGAATCTTCAAATAATGTAAAATAATAAATACATTGAAGAAATAAAATTTCTGAAGAAGTGATAAACTGCCTGTAATGTTAAATAATTAAAATTTATGATGTTGCTAAACATTAAATAAAAAGGAAGTCTTGATTTGCCCTCAAGTAAGGCAAAATTAAATAATTTCATCAAAATGATAAGCAGACAAGCACCATCAATTAGCTTATTATTATTTTTTTGTAATGGATAAATATAAAAATGAAAAAATGAAAGGGATTTAATATAAGGAGTCATAAACAAACTTATTATTGATTAATGTATTTCAAATTATATTTTAAAAATATAATTCGAAACTTGTAAATGATTTTTAGATACATAATAATACAATATAATAATTCTGAGAATTTTCTCGTTTGGTAATATTTAGTATAACAACAGAATAAAAATTTTTAATTGCTGGCAACGTTAATATTACTCTTTCGATTTAAAATTGTAATCTGTTAAAATCTAAATTAAATTTTTATGCAAATTTGGAGCAATTTCTTCCATAAGTTTTAACTTTGCTAAATTGAGTTAAAAATAGCTGATTAAGAGAAAATATCTATATTAAAAGCTTTAAATTAATTACTTTAAATATAATTCCTTCATTTTGCAGTTTTTTACTTTATTAGATATAATGTTTATGTAGAGAAAATTTTTGTATTACATAAATGAGATTCATGCTATTTCTAATCAATAATTTTTGTGAAAGTATTTGCATTTAATCTATATATATATATATATATATATATATATATATATATATATATATATATATACCTAAGTTTGAGTTATTAGTATTTACTGATTAACTGTAATTTCTTTTGGGTTAAGGGAGGTATAGTGGATTTAACTTATTTTATATAATTAATATTATTAAACGTATCTATAACTTTTAATTGTATGAAATTTTAAATGGAAAATATAAGCTTTCTCTCTATTACATTTATGGGTTAGTTAAAAATAGTTCAAACATTTATAGTTCTTTAAATACTAAATGAAATGGAAAGTGAAGTTATGTTAATTTAATTGATTAACTAAGTTTTATAAATCAAATGAACATCGTACTCGTTATATTGATCCATGTACAGATTGGTATCCCTCTGATCTATTTATTTCGAAATTATCATGTAACAATATTGAAAGAACACTGTAATCTAATATTTGAGTACAGTTATTGATAAATAAAATAAAGTTATTTTTGCCTCAGTAATAAAGGTTAGCTAACGACATAAATAAAATAGTGAACCCTGACGTTTAATGTGCTTTAGAAGAATTGAGAAATAGTAAATATTCATTCTTAATCAGTGTCATGATTTAACAAAAGAAACAAATTTAATTTTATTTTTCCACACAACATTCAAAGATAAAAATTGCTTTAGAATGTTATTTATTTGCATATTTGATTTGAATATGCAAATAAACAATAAAAACAATAAATAAACAAAAATTTTTTGTCTTCATATTATATGCAATGCAAAAAATCATTTTAAGCCAGTAAATGAATTATTTTTATTTTGAATATCCTGTTAATTTTGTTTTGCTTAATCTATATTCATCTAAAATGTAAACAATGAAGAATATTTTTGATTTTTACTGAATTTGAGATGTTTATTTTTTTTATATCAATGATCTAAATATTGACAACCTTAAAACTTCCATTAATTAATTTTAGACATATTAGGCTGGAAAACTGAAGTCATTTTTCTACACAATGGACATTTTATTTATCATTTAAGTAAATAAAGAAACAATAAAGGAAAAAGAAAAGCTTAAAACTAAAAATATTAAAAATAAATTATTAATATTACTGAAAATATGTAAAAATAGATGTCTTTTAATTGATGCACACACAAATTTCCAAGGAACAGTAGGCTTACATTAATAAGATTTTTTTTGCCTCGTGAAAAAGTACTTTCAATTGATATAACAAATGATGTAAAGAAAAATCCTAATATAGAATAAAATCAAATTAATATAATTGTCGTTAGAACTGTACATTAAAAGTAATTTTATTAATGCGAGGGAGCAACTAAACTCAGTGAGAGTTAACGCTTTCCTTTTTTTACACAACGCTATATTAAGACATCATTTTCTTAATAGATATAAGTCTAAAAATGTTCAAATTATAGGTTCCCAACCCTTTCTGGAACTAGGGCCGCCTTTTCTACTGAATATTCCAAAACCACCTCCTCCCACTCAAGAGATATAACAGCGTACATAATGCATGGTGAAAACAAGAATTAAATAAAAAAAAATATAATATTGTTAGAATTGCAGCACTATTGAATTTCTTCTTTATTTAAAGAAGAGGAGTAAAAGTTTTAACTTACCTGTTATAAGGACAAGCAATGGTTTTGATGATATGAAGTAATCCATAATAAACTTTTTCTTTCTAAGTAAATAAATTGACAGTTTCAGAGAACAATCAAATCACGCATACTTAATTATATTAAAAAGTATATTTATTACAATTTAAAGACATCAAATTTCTAATTTAATTAATGAGCCAAATATTTAATACATTTTAAGAAGCTTGTTAATACCATGCTCGATTTTACTTAAAAACAATTGTTCAGTAACATAGAGCTGATTTCTTTCTCGTTACCAATGTTGCTACAGCATTAAGCTTGCAAAATATAAAGATAGGAATGCTATCAGAAATCGTTGAACAATCGACCATAATCCTCAAACAATTGAGAAATTAACTTCTGCACCAAAAATTTCTTAGTAGCTATTCTTGAATTTATTTTTCAATTATTTATTTGTCATCAATTCTATTAGTTCTTCTGTGATGATCCTGCTGTGTTGACATTGTAAAAGGGATCCAAAACACAATCTGGTATATTCAAATTTAAAATCGCTTTTTGATTTTATTGTAGAAGTTTTTCAAAAGTTGATAGTAAACAAGCAAGTCACCGTAATTGAATGATACTGTTGATAAACATGGAAAACTATTGAATTCCCGTCATCTTATATTTCTTTTATAAATAGGCAGTTTGGACACAAAAGCAGCAACACTATTTTTAGTCTTAATTAAGTTTAAGTAATTGCTTTGAAAATTTCTTTGGGGGTTGACATCATTAAGCAATTTATACAAGTCTGCTAAGTACGCAATATGTAATTAATTTTCTTTGGGTCTTTTACCGCCCCCCTGAAACGCTTGAACGCCTACAAGGGAGAGTTATCAACCACGTTGGAAACCTATAGTTTAAATTGAAAGGCAACTCTTTAATCGCAACTTGTTAAATGTTTTGTTTTCCATATTAATTTTGTTAATTTATTATTTTCCTATGCTTTGTTCCTGCATTATTTTTCAATATTGGAATTTGTATAAATAATAAAGTGATTAACTAAACTAAATTCCTTAATTCATCATTTTTCAATAATGATTATAACTTATTTTTAATTTTGTAATTAGTTATAAATTAAATTTCAATTAACAAATCAGAATTATTAACAATTCCCTTAAAGTCTTAACTTAGAGGTCAAAGAAAGTTTCTTTGAAGGAAATATATAAATACAAATTAAAATATGAGAAGAATATTTATATGATAATTTGTTGGTAACGTAAAAATCTCCTCTTGGATTTATCTGAAATTTATGTGACAAAGTTGATGATGAGAATTTGTGGAATACTATTCCAATTAGTAAGAATTGTAATTTCTGAGAAATGCTTTTTCAGGTTAGTCGATATTTTCCAGTTTCTACCATGTTTTCTCTGTAAAATTGGTTAAATGTGATTTGACATTATCATGTGTTATCTATCGTGTTATCCAGATATATTGTAACTTAACTACATCCTGTTCCCCAATAGAATTCATTTTCAGTAATTAGAAATTGATTTTAATTATAAAATAACTTCTGCGCAAAATTTTAATCATATGGTTCCTTGGAAAATATTTCATTAATTTTAGATAGTTAAAATTATAATTAATTTCATCTATCTATAAGAAATGGATTGTCATACATAATTATAATAAACCTTATTTGTAACTATATTTTAAATATTCGGTCTTTTTTACTATTTGCTTAATAGTAACATATTCATATAAAGAAATATTCAAATGAATTAAGCTTATTATGATGAATCTAATTAATATTTTCAGCTATTTTCAGTAAAATATTGATGGAAATTATAAAGGTTAATCCTTTGTCAAAGAATTATTTTCTAACAAAATAAAAATGGGCATATATATTTTGATCTTAAATTTTGTCAAAACGGTTATATTTTTCTTTAAAATCACTTTACTTACTCAAAAAGGAGAACTAAATAATGCAATCAAATTTTATTATTGTTAAATAATTGAAAGAGTTGTTATCATAAATATATCTATGTGACAATTTTAAAATAATATTTCATTTGACCATCTTTAAATAAAAAGAGAATTAATTTAATTGTGTTGCAAAATATGAGAGAACAATATTTAATTTTAACCTTACTAAATAGAATAGAATAATAAATATTTTCCTTCTGTTTTGAAATAGGTAAGATTAATAAATTTTCTAATTAATTTAATTCTTTAAAATTTCGTGAATACAAATAATTATATTCTCCAATAACCAGCGAAAATTGTTTTTAACTTTATAAATGCTTGCATTATTTCATTGGAAAATTCAATAGCAGAAACCATAAAAAAGAAATATGTGATTTGCTTTATACTCTATTCTCATATTTTGTAAGGAAATGAAATACGACCTTTCGAAAGTCTAGAAAATTAAATTCTTTTCACAATCATCAAAATTAATGTGAGATGAACATATTTCAAAAAGTGACATTTCTTTTTCGGGAACCATAAAGAATATCAATGTGTCACAAATAAAATAGGTAACATTTAAAAAAACTCAAAATTTGAAAAGAGTATTCACTCTTTTATTCTATGGTGTTATTGATATCGTATACAGAATATTGATCTTTGAAAGTTGGCACTTTGAATAATAATTTGAATCATATTATCATTAACTTTATTTAATTAATTTAGAAATTATATTCAGTAAGACCAAAAATTACAATAACAAGTGTTTTGATTCTTCTTTAAATAAACATAAGTAAAATGAAACCAAAGAAAATTATTTATGAATTAGTGTTAAAGCAGCGATCTTTGAAGTAGGTAATACCGATTACAAACACAGGCATTGATATTTCTTTTTTTTTTCCAGCATTTCTAAATTTTGCATGCACATCTGTCACAATGGCTGTTTATTAGTTTTCCATATTTTGCCACTTGCTGCAAGTTACAATAGTAATCTGTTTATGAAAATTCCTCACAGAATGCAAAGATTCAATGGATATTCAAAATGTTTATAATACCATTCATGGGTTACGCTATACGTTATCGGGTGCAAAAATAATTCTATTTGTAGAGGACGTAGTGGCCTGGTTGGTTACAGCGTCGTTTTCGTTACCAAAAGGTGATGAGTTCGAATCCCGGCTTAGCCGAAGATCCGTCTTGTTCGCTAATGGCGCACGTAAAATATGTCCTTCATGTTCCTATTACTAATTAATACTTCTTGGGGTGGTTAGAGCCAGACTATGGATCTTCACACTGGCTTCAATCTCTAAAATTGGAAGATTCAGATGGTGCTGCCATCTGTGAGCCAAAAGTTGTACTTACTTCCATCTTCGTATGAGGGTGCTGTTAAAAAAAAAGGAAGACGCTTTCTCTCTCTGACTTCATTCGCCTAGTCTCTTGACGGGCGAGCTGGGCATTGTCAAGTGTCATCAGTAAATATAATTCTATTTTTTATCAAATCCTAATTCATTAATTTTAACTAAATTTTTTTTAATTTTTAATATTCAATTATATTTTGAATAGAATTGAATTAAACTATTTAGATGCTGAAATTTGCGGGCACAAGAAAATTTTCTCATAACAGACGAATAAAAAATATTCATTCAAAACAAATAAGTATTCATTTATTTTGATGAAAATTGTTAAAATAGATATCTATTTCTACTCAGAAAAAAAGTGAGAGAAAACTTAATATCAAATAAAAAAGATATAGATTGAATAAAAACTTCCAACATTAAAATTCACAAAAAAGACAATTTCATATTCCAAAAGGAATTTTCTGGAAATCACATATTTTAGAAAAAATAAATTCATTATTTATATACGTGTGTAAGTAAATTTGAAAATAAATATAGCTTGTCTTTTATTTCTCATCATCATAAAAGTAATCAAACTTTTATAGCAAACTGAACTTCTAATTTGATATTTTTGATAAGAAATTTAAATTTTTTTGGTAGAGATCCAAATTTTATAATATTAAAAAAGTGCTACTGAATATTTGTTGATACTATTAAAATATTTTTGGAAACATGCTGAAATGGACAGAAAAGAAAAGTTTGATATTATAATTTACTAAACAAGAAAATTTATAATAATAAAAATATGAATAATAATATATTAATAAGTTTTTATTTGCGAAAGTAAAATATTAAGTTACCAAATTATGAAATGTTACTCAAAATCAGTAGAAATCTTACCAAATTTAACATTATACGCATTTTCTAATGGAAATCTCACGCATTTGATTATTTTATTTAAGTTAAATAAATTTATAAATGAATAAAAAATATCCAACCAATTTTCAAGAAACATTAAATAACAAATTAAATAATTTACACTTTCATTTCGTGAAATCTTCGGGATCAAATTTTTTCTGGTTTCAATCTCTAAAATTTAATAACACAAACCTAAATACAAATGTTTACTTTATAAAAACTTTTTCATATAGTTGTAGTTTTTGAACCTAAATAGTATGCATATGTACAATATTAATAAAGCCAGCCAGTAAAATCTCAAATATGTTATTCAATACATGATGCTTTAACGCTGACAATGATATATATACATAATATTTCCATATTATATAATTTTAACGTTGGCTTTAAAGGTCATTAGCAGTGTAGGACAATATTTATTTTTTGGGAATCAAAATTTCAACAAATAATTAATTCCCAAATGTTATTGAAAAATAAGGTAAACACCAAAATTAATTAAAAATAATGAAATATTAAAATTTAGTGATTATTTGGACATTTAAGTATATAATTTATATTAATTAAAAAAACTATTTTATCAAGAATTTAACAATTTAATTATTAAAATTTATAATTACATATAATAATTTTAAGTGATATACACTACTGGCCATTAAAATTGCTAAACCAGGAAGAAATGCAGATAACAAAATAATATTTATTGGACAAATATATTATACTAGAAATAACAAGTGATTAAATTTTCAAAAACTTTGGCTGGACATATCCTAACAAATCAGTACCCAGAACAACCACCTCTGGCAGTAATAACAACAGTTATACGCCTGGGCATTGAGTCAAACAGAGATTGGATTGCATGTACAGGTACAGATGCCCATGCAGCTTCGACACGATGCCACAGTTCATCAACCGTAGTGACTGGCGTTTGGTGACGAGCCAGTCGCTCGGCAACCATTGACCAGACAATTTCTATTGGTGAAAGATCTGGAGAACGTGCTGGCCAGGGCAACAGCCGAACATGTTCCGTATCAAGGAAGGTTCGTACAATACCGGCAACATGCGGTCGGGCATTATCCTGCTGAAACGTAGGGTTTCGCAGGGCTCGAATAAAGGGTAGAGCCACGGGTCGTAACACAACAGAAATGTAACGTGCACTGTTCAAAGTACCGTCAATGCGAACAAGAGGTGACCGAGACGTGTATCCAATGGCACCTCATACCATCACGCCAGGTCATGAGCCAGTATGACGATGACGAATGCACGCTGCCAGTGTGCGTTCACCACGATGCCGCCAAACACGGAAGTGACCATCATGATGCTGTAAACAGAACCTGGATTTATCTGAAAAGATGACGTCTCGCCATTCGTGCGCCCAGGTTCGTCGTTGATCACACCATTGAAGGCGCTCTTGTCTATGACGCAGAGTCAAGCGAAGCCGCAGCCATGGTCTCCGAGCTGAGAGTCCATGCTGCTGCAAACGTCGTCGAACTGTTCGTGCAGACACTTGTTGTCTTCCAAACGACCCCGTTTCTTGACTCACGGCTCGTGACGTGGTTGCACGATCCATTACGGCCATGCGGATAATATGCCTGTCTTCTCGGCTGCTAGT
>JAPDSC010109051.1:352541-376795 GCA_026290005.1 Latrodectus geometricus
CAAGGTAAAATAGTTTACAGACAGAGAAAATGTTTTTAAAGTTCAAATAAAATTAGTGAAAACTATTTGTTTTCTCACATCGGAATTTAGGTTAGAAAGAACGAAAAGGATTTAAAAAATATTTGAAAATTACGCACTCTTATTTTTGATATAATAAATTAATTAATAACTATAATTATAGCTTTATCATAATGCTTTATTTAATACAGCGTTGTCACATCAGATAAAGAAATGATTATTAAATAATTTCCTAGATCTATAATGAAAATTTTTAAATGATTATATTTTGTGCAGCATTTATAACTTAGTAAAACAGAGGGTAATAAATATGAATAATAACCATATTTAAAGATTTATAAGAAACTTCGAATTGAAAACTTTATTGTGTTGCGATTATAAGATATATTAATTCTATATTTGTGAATATAAAATTTTCTAGATCAGTTAATGGTAGAGTTGTGTTTATGCTGAGCTGTTAGCTTCTTTTCTTGTTAATAATACGAAATTACCTTGCATCTTCAAAACTGCTTTAAAAAACGTCGTCTGAAATACTGTCTGTAAAGAAAAAATCATTTTCTACACTTAAAGGTTTCTTTTATTTCTTATGCCAGAAAAATTTGGAAAACTCAAAAACTTTTCATTTTTGTATGAAAGTATATAGTTATCTTTTCACATGAATTCAAATATGATGCTCTTTGAACAACTGTAATTTTAATAAAAATATGCGTCTAAATATATTAGATATACATTCTCTCTCCTTATTAAGGTGATAAAATATTAAAATTTGGAAAAAACAATTTTTTATTTTCATTATTATATGAAAATAAAATAACACTTGACTTTTATAATACTTCATTTCATAATTTTGCATTAACCATGTATAAAATGATAATTTTATAACACCGATGTTTCTTTTATGTATTGCAATTATGTAAAATAATTTAAAACACGTAGCTTTCTCTCATTGAGTATTAAAGAATGTATTTTTCCTTTTTAATTTTTTCCCATTTAAAATTTTTTTGAAAACTAAGTAATTATTATAAACATAAACAATTTAACTATTAAGTTTACATTTGAAAAATGTGAACTTTATTCAAAATAATATGCTCTAAATGTATAAAATTCAAACTGATGTTAAATTGTTATAATTTGATTATGGTAAAAATATTATTCTGTATCATAAAAACACTATTAAGCATTTTCTCATTGCTATTTATATGTTTGGTACAAAAATTTTCTTTCAACTTTATAGTTTTATATTGTTTCTCTAAATTTAAAAGATATTTTATTGAAAAAATGAAAAATCTTACAAAACTGTGAAAAATATTTATATTTTTTCCTATTATAAAAAATGTTTTTTTGCAGTTCTTGATGATATTTTTAACGTTATTCATAATTATAGAAAAAGCATTTTGTAAATTCCACATTCTTTAAAAATATTTTAAGCTAATTTATTTTTACTCCTACTATATTTGAAATCATTGAATTTAAAAAATTTCCTCAGACGTTAATATGGTAACAAATTATATAATGGTAAATGATACTCCTCTTTATGAAAATGGAATGTTTTATAGGCTTTCCTATAAATTCGTTTATATTTAATAATTTATAAATAATCTTTGATAAACAGTATCAGTCATTAATGTTTTCTTTTCTTAAAAAAATCCTTTCACATTTATGTTAACAATAATATTATATAAATAGGTCAGAAAAAAGGCATTCTTTCTCTGTAAATATAGAGAAAGCTATTTTTTCATAATATTTTGTCTGAAGAAACTGATATATTTTAATTTATAGCACTCGCAAAAATTTCAAAAAATATTTGTATTGTACGTGTACATATTGAACCGGTAAGTAATTATAGTAAGATAATGTTTTCATTTTATTATTCTTGTATTTTGTCTTAGCTTTGTCTAGAACCAATGTTTTCTGTTTATCTTGTTTTCTATCTTAACAATCTATGTTTACTGTATGTTTATAATAATATTAAACCAAAAACTATACGGCAATTCATATATGTCTTATTATTATATATCTCAAATATCAAATTTGAAAATTTATAACCTTGCATTTAGTAACCAAACCAAGAATGATTATAAATATAATAATATAGTATAATATAGTAATATAGTAATCAGCAAGAGAATCTTTCATAAGTGTCTTTTGATTCATTAAGACACGGAAAGCTAAAAATATATATAATAAAATTCATTTCCTAATTTCATGTGATGTAATTAAAATCTTCTAGACTTTAAATTATTCTGAAATCAATTATTCATATTACTTGAATATCAAAAATTATCCTTTTATTTACTATTGTTAATAAATTTAAGGTTTGATTTATTTAGGAAAATATAAGAATTTTTTTTACTTAAAGTTTTGGAGTAAATTAAATATTAAACTAAATTTTGTGGCACGATAAGCCAACAGTGCCCATACCTGATTTTGTGACAGAGGGTCTTGGAATGGATACATGTCTTCTGTTAGGTGGTCAAGCCTACCGAGATACCCTCACAGTTTTTTCTTTCTAGCATGGTTGGTACTACCCACTGAAAGGAAAAAAGGCTGAGTAGACCATCCCAGCAGGAATACAGAAACTCGGACCTGAACTTTGAGTAAATTAAATTATATTCTGTGATACAATTTATACAAAAAATACAATATTCGTTATGTTTTTCTAAAACAATTCCTTAATAGAGAAATTATTATTAATTAACTAATCTAATTATCTGCCGCCCAACCTGTCTAGTGGTTAGCGTACCTGACTACAGGTGGGTGGGACCTGGGTTCGAATCCAGGCTCGGGCATGGTTCTACTTTCTCTCTTTCTTGTCTTTGTCTTTTCTTTGTGTGTGAATGGTTGCCTACCCTATAAACGGGTACCTATGGCATGTGTGTACTGAGGAAGTCGGACTTCACACCAAATATGGTTCAGTTGGAAAAGTGGAGCAGCGCACCCCATATTGCCAGCCTGGCTGGCACACAAAAACAACATCAATCTAATTATCTTAGATTTCTTAATATTTTCCCTCATGACTGATATTACTCTGATGATGGGAAACACATGTTTCAAATATGTATTTTATTTTAAATAAAAATGCAAATATTTTATTAAATTCATAAATTTTGTTAAATAAATGAGGATTATTTAGTTGTATTTAATATATATATATATACATAATACATATATTAATGAGTTTTTTGGAATAGTAGAAATAAGACTCAAAATGGCAGAAGTAAATTTAAATTGAGAATAATCCTCTTGAACAAAATAACATGATAATTAGATCTGAGGGAAATGTGGAGAAAGAAAACTCTTTATGGTAATTGGATTTGAATATGAGAGTATAATTGGTATACGAAACAACTTTTCTTGTAGAAATACCAATAAATACATAAATTTAGTTTTGAGAGCATTTCTCACAGAATGTTTTAAATTTATCATTCAAACGACTACATTATTCTTAAGAAAATTGCCAGATATAATGAAATCTAAAGCCGTGTTGCAATAAACGTAAGTAAATTTCGTATTTTTTCTGTATAACCACTTAAGGATGATAATAAATGGAAACGCTTGGAAAAATAGAACCAACAACGTAATATGATTAATTTTGTAGAAACGTGATCGAATTAGTGTAAGTAATATAAGTGCTGAAAAAGAATGTTCTAGACATTGGTGACATTTAATAAAGTTATTCATCAGCTTAACATAATGAAAGGGATTATTTCCATCAAATGATGTTCTGTCTAAGCAAAAATAACAATTTATGTTGTTATACTTATTTTTCCTAAATAAAAAGTTCTTTTCTCAATAATTGTATTTCTTATGCAATTTTGAATAAAAATGCTCTTTTCTTAGAGCTAAATTTTTCAAACATTTAATTTAACGCATTATTGCTTTCAATAAATAGCACACCATAAAAATTTGTATAATTGTTATTTGATTGAAATGTAATAAAAATTAATAATGAAAAATTATTAAAGTTTAAATTATGTTATTATTTTATGTTATTTATATTAGTGATTAAACGAAATCGAAGTTCTTACTTATTAGTGTATGAAATAAAGAAATATTTGAAATTAATTAATTAATTAACAATAAAATATATACTAATCAAAAGTTATTTTGATTAGTATACATTACATTTTAATCAAAATTGCAAAAAACGATGTTAGTTACAAACATTTTGTAAAGCTATCATTATTGGAAAACTATTAATTTTATCTTGAATCATCGATCAGCATTTTTATTAATTACTTATTCAGCTTTCAAAATAACTATATTGGTAACTCATACAGTAGAAATTCTGAAATAAATATTATTTAACTCAAAAGAATGTATGCAATTATAGAATAAGTAAACATAATTAAGCATATAACATAATTAAGCAAAATGAATCAGAATATTCTAATTGTGAACAGTTAAACAATAAGAAATATGCAATGTTATTATTTAATTAACTAATTAATTCTACATTTAATGGCAGAAAAAGTCAAAACTTTTTCATGAAAATATAATTTTGCTTTGAATATTTTTCACTTTAGTAAGTATGTGAAAATAATACCAATTGGTTGAAGGTAATAAAGAAGTAACATGCTATACGGAGATCAGTAAATCAAGAAATATGATCTTAAATTGTTGATGCTCGAAAATTTATCAAAAATCAAATGCAGTTACTTAATTGAATTTAAAAGGAAAATTTTGTAAAATACGTGAATGGATTTCTATTAAAAGCTCTGTAAGAGATTTTATTAATTATCCAGGTATATCTGCATATCTATATAAAGTGTTTTATTTCAGATGATACGTGTTTCAGTGTTGTAATTAAGAAGCCTTTTTGTGAATTTTTCTTCAATAATGAAAAATATACTTTCCATGTTTATACCATCTATTTATAATTGATATTCAAAATAGCATTACTTCAAATATGCTTTTGAATAAAGGTAAGTAAAAGTTTTGAATTTTTTTTCTGTGGTTAATTTGAATAGCTTTAATTAAACATTTACTTTGTTCAGCATAATTTTTTACGTATTTGTATATAAAATTCTGAGGAAAATATGCTTCGAATTAAACTTTTGAGCAAAAATATCAAAGGAAGAATTTACAGAATAATAAATAAGTATAACTTGATTTAAAATAATATATTTAAGACTATAGAAATGAGAGTATATATTTATTTAAGTTTATTTATTTGTAACACTTATACGAGTGTGTATTTATTAGTAAAAAACTTAAATTTTAATTAAAAAACTAATAAGAGTTAATTTATTTATTTGCAATTTTTAATTTGAAATTTGTCCAAAGCATTGTATTGTGACATGTTTGTTTAGAATATAACAAGAAACGATAAATAAAATTACATTCAAGTATTCTTTTCAGCCAAAATGTTTACACATTTATAATTATTTTTTTTAATAAAACACTATAAACAAAATTTTGCATTATAATTTGTAATGATTTGGAATCAAGTGTTGAGTAAGAACAAGTTTAGATTTAAGTTGTTGAGTGACAATAAATGTGTTTTGATATGGAGACAAACCAAACTTTATTTGAGAAATATCGAAGTATATCAGAAGTGGGTTAATGATATGAATTCGAATCAACAAAGATAAATGTGCTCTGATGGGTATTTAAAAAATCTAGTTGTAAGTAGGCTAGATACTAAAACCTCATGCAATTTGGGCTCAGTGAAAAAATATTTATTTTATATTAATACACATACTAATACTAAATATCATGCAAGTTATCACGTGGGAACTATGCTTGAAAGTTATACAAAAGCAAACCATGTATGACTTGGTTAGCATATTCTCTTGATCTAATTCCAATGAAACAAACTTGGACTTGAAGTTGCTTAGAAGTGAAATGATGTTTCCTAAATCTTTACCAATAAACAAATACAAAACAGGTGCTTAGATGACCATACGTCTTATTATGCATTTCACAACATTTCTAAGCCATATATTTTATTTTCAAAAAATCAAATTGTTATCATAATGCAATGTTTTAATTTTCTTTCTACAATTCCTAAAAATTGAAACTTATGTAAAATTTTTTGTAATATTTTCTGCATTTTGCTTTGTATGCATATTCTTAATTTTTAATTCTATACATGGTTTTCATGCTTAAAGGTATTTTTAATTTTTTGCTTTTCTTTTGTTGGTGTATACAAGTAAAAAATTTAATTTCTTTATTGGAAAGTATTTTAAGGGGAATATTCTTAAAAAGTAACTAAAAATTAAAATGTTCTTTTATATTTGTTTATACTTTTTAAAATATATGCTTAATACTATTATATAAATTTGTTTATAAAAACGATCATTTAATATTAAGTAGAGTAATTGTTTATTCTTTTAAATATTTAATTCTACATGTTTATTGACTATGAATATTTTCATTTTCATAAGATCCTTTCTTTATGAAGTGGGATACTATTATCAGAAATAAAACAAATCGATTGTTAAAGATTATCAAAATCATTGTTTGAATACATCTTGTCATATGCATTACCAAATACTTTTATAAGATAAATGACATTTAGTTAATTTTTAAAAAATAATTCCTTCCTGTGCCACTAATATTATTTAGAATATTGATTGGCACATGAATGAATACATTTAATATAAAGGGGAAAAAAACTTTCAATTTATTTTCAGAAAATAAGAATCTTCTAAAGATTCTAATCGGAATTGCTTCGGCATTGTTAACTATTGTTATTGATAACTATATGAATTATTTTTCGAATTTATTTTACAAATACTTTCAAAAGATACTAAATTTCAATAATATTTTGCTTAAATTTGTACTAACAAAAACAACACAGAAACTCATTATATTGTATAATGAGTATATAAATAGAATAAAGTTGCATTTTTAATTTACTTTAAGCCTAATTACAACACATAATAAAATAACAAAATATATTTAAAAATAAAAAACATTATTATTACTATTATTAATAACGTACAAATAAATAAATAAATAAATATATAAATATATATATTTAAAATAACAAACATATATTGAAATTATAAGGGAAATTTATTGAGAGAAAATTAAATTATCAGTATGAAATTGAATTTGCTCTCTTAGCTTAATCAATTACAGATGAGATGAAAATACAGATGGAGTCCACAATTTATTATTCATTCAAAAACACGATTCCTTAATAAAGTAAGAAAATTTTATTCTTGGAGATTTGAATAAAAATAAACTTGTGAACACTATGGTGAAGCTTTTGATTAAATTCAGCATTACGTGAACATGAATTGCATTTGGTTTGTCTGAATATCAAAAGATAATAAAAGTTGCAAACCATCTCTGAAAATTTCTAATTTCCCGAAATGGAAAGGGTTAAGGAAATTTTTTTTGGTACTGTTATTGTTGTTTTAGAAAAAACTATTTCCATCTACAATTAGTAAATTATACCTGTAATATGATTATGAGCCTAAAAGCATCATGTATTGAATAACATATTCGAGATCTTACTGATTGGTTTTATTAATATTGTACATATGTACACTATTTAGATTTATAAACTACAACGATTTGAAAAAGTTTTAATATAAAGTAAACATTTGTATTTAGGTTTGTGTTATTAAATTATGGAGATTGAGACCAGAAAAAAATTTGATCCAGAAGATTTCATGAAATGAAAGAGTGAATTATTTAACAGAAAATTTTTCTTGAAAATTGGTTGGATATTTTTTATTCTTTAGTAAACTTATTAAACTGAAATAAAATAATCAAATGCGAGAGATTTCTATTAGAAAATGAGTAAAATGTAAAAATTGGTATGATTCCTACTGATTTTGACTAATCTTTCATGGTAATTTAATACTTTACGTTCTCAAATAAAAACATAATAATATGTTAATATTCATATTTTTATTTCCATAAAACTTCTTGCTTAATAAATTATAATATCAACTTTTCTTTTCTCTCCATTTCAGAATATTTCTAAAAATATTTTAATAGTATCAAGAAATATTCAGTAGCATTTCTTTAATATTATAAATTTTGGCTCTCTACAAAATTTTAATTTTCTTATAAAAATATCAAATTAGAATTTAAGTTTGCTACAAAAGTTTGATTACTTTTATGATGATGAGAAATAAAAGACAAGCTATATTTATTTTATAATTTACTTACACAGTTACATAAATAATGAGTTTATTTTTTCTAAAATATGTGATTTCCAGAAAATTCCTTTAAAAATATTAAATTGTCTTTTTTGTGAATTTTAATGTTCGAAGTTTTTATTCAATCTATATCTTCTATGTTTTACATTCAGTTTTCTCTCACTTTTTCTGGGTAGAAATAGATATCTATTTTAACAATTTTCATCAAAATAAATGAATGCTTATTTGTTTTGAATGAATATTTTTTATTTATTTATTATGAGAAAATTTTCTTTTGTCCCCAAATGTCGACATCCAAATAATTTAATTCACGTTCTATTCAAAACATTATCGAATATTAAAAATTCAGAATTCTTTTTAATTATTATGAATGAGTTAGGATTTGATAAAAAATAGAATTATTGTTGTTACTGATGACACCGTCAACGCCAAGCCCTCCCGTCAAAAGACTAGGCGAATGAAGTCAGAGAAACAGCGTCTTCCGTTTTTTGAATAGAGCACCCTTATACGAAGGTGGAAGTAAGACTTCCATAAGTCTTTTGGTAAGTAACACTTTTGGTTCATAGATGGCAGCATCATCTGAATATTCCAATTTAGAGATTGAAACCAAAGAAGACCCATAGTCTGGCTATGGTACCTCCCCCAGAGGTATTAATTTGTACTAGAAACATGGAGGACATTGAGACCCGACATATTTTACGTGCCCTAGTCGCCATTAGTGAACATGACGCATCTTCGGCTAAGCCAGGATTCGAACTCACCACCTTTTGGTAACGAGAACGACGCTCTAACCAACCAGGCCTCCACGTCCTTTAAAAATGGAATTATTTTTGCACCCTTTAACGTTTAGCGTAACCCATGAATGCATTATAAACATTTTGAGCATCTATTCAATCTTTGCATTCTATGAGGAATTTTCATAAGCAAATTACTATTGAACGTGCAGCAAGTGACAAAATATAGAAAACTAATAAACAGCCATTGTGACAGATGTGCATGCAATATTAAGAAATGCTGAAACAAAAAGAAATATCAATGGCTGTGATTGTAATCGGTATCATCTACTCCAAAGATCGCTGCTTTACCACTAGTTCATAAATAGTTTTCTTTGGTTTCATTTTACATATGTTTATTTAAAGAAGAATTAAGCCGCATGTTAATGTAGTTTTTGGTCCTACTAAATACAATTTCTAAACTAATTAAATAAAGTTAATGATAAGATGATTCAAATTATTATTCAAAGTGCCAACTTTCAAAGATCATTATTCTGTTCACGATATCAACAACACCATAGAATAAAAGAGTGAATACTCTTATCAAATTTTGAGTTTTTTTTTAATGTAATCTATTTTATTTATGACTCATTGATCTTCATTTTGGTTCCGGAAAAAGAAAAGTCACTTTTTGAAATATATTCATCTCACATTAATTTTGATGATTGTGAAAAGAATTTAATTTTCTAGACTTTCGAAAGGTCGTATTTCATTTCCTTACAAAATATGAGGTAAAGCAAATCACATATTTCTTTTTTATGGTTTCTGCTATTGAATTTTCCAATGAAATAATGCAAGTATTTATAAAGTTAAAAATAATTTTCGCTGCTTATTGGAGAACATAATTATTTGTATTCACGAAATCGTAAAGAATCGAATTAATTAGATATTTTATTAATCTTACGCATTTTAAGACAGAAGGAAAATATTTATCATTCTATTATATTTAGTAAGGTTAAAATTAAATATTGTTCTCTCATATTTTACAGCAATTTTTTTTTATTTAAAGCTGGTCAAATGAAATATTATTTTAAAATTATCACATAGATATTTATGATAACAACTCATTCAATTATTTGTCATAAAATTCGATTGCGTTGCTTAATTCTCCTTGTTGAGTAAATAAATTTATTTTAATGAAAAATATATAACCTTTTTGACAAAATATAAGATCACAAATATGCCCATTTTTATTTCGCAAGAAAATAATTCTTTGACAAAGGATTAACCTTTGTAATTCCCATCAATATTTTACTTAAAATATCTGAAAATATTAATTAGATTCATCATAATAAGCTTAATTCATTAAAATACTTCTTTATTTGAATATGAAATTATCAAGCAAATAGTAAAGAAGATAGAATATTTAAAATATAGTTATAAATAAAGTTTATTATAACTAAATATGACAGCCCATTGCTTATAGATAGATGAAATTAATTATAATTTCAACTACCTAAAAGTAAGGAATTATTTTTTCAAAGAGCCATATGATTAAAATTTTGCACAGTTATTTTCTAATTAAAATCAATTTCTAATTACTTAAAATGAATTCTATTGGGGAACAGGATCTAGATAAATTACAATATATATAGATAACACAATGGACAATAAAACATATTTAATAAATGGAAAGGAACAGATATACAAATATGTATTTATGTATTCGTTGCATAAAAATGAGAGGATAACTCAATTGAAATGAAATAACTCTAATATTTACATCAATAATAACATTAAATAAAATATTTATTATGCAAATAATGAAAATAATAGATAAAGAAAATCCATATTCAAATCAACAAAAATGGAATTGAGAAATAAAAATGGATACAATTGCATTAACCCTAAAACATGCAAAGTTTCTTTTTTCGCTACCTTAGATATAAAATTCCTTTGTACAGCTTTTCATATTTCTCTTAAGGCGTCCTTTCTAACCTTGAATATGACACAAGATGATTTTTAGTGTTCGATGCTTAGAGTATTGTTGGAAAACTTGGATCTGGTAAAATTAAAAATAAGTTGCGATGCTGTTTTTGTGGCAAGGATTATCATTTCAAAGCTATGGAATCGATTATTATGAGAGAAATGCATCACTTTTAACATAACAAGATCATTTATGTGATCCCACTTTAAAGGGTAAATGATATATCCTATATTTCAGATAATTAATTCAGAACAAAGATACTCAGTTACTTAGACAGTAAAGATACTCAGTTACCTAGACAGAAACATTTAATTCTTAAGATAAAAATCTCAAACCAGATTATTTGATGGATGCCTTTGTACTTTTCATATCCATAATTTAGTGGCTTATACAAGACAATTGTTTTTAAGCATATCGGTAAAGGGGTGAATGATGTGTATTCAGTTGATTTTAGAACACCATACCATCAAAGTGGTGTTTTCAAGATAGAAACGATATGCATAATCTGTCCAAATGTTCTTTCTAATGAATCTAAATTTGTTTTGGAGTGTAAAATCAGATACATTTTGACATGGAAAGTATAAATCTGATTGAATACTTGATGAATTTATGATATAAGCTAGAATTAGCAGTGGTCGTGTATGTCAATCGAAATCACAATTTGAAAGCTGAATGTTTAAAAAAGAGACTGGAAACTCGTACGATGAAGAATGCTTAATTGTATAGCAGTTTTTTCTTTTAACACATGATAATGTCAAATCACGTGTAACCTATCTTACAGAGAAACATGGTTGAAACAGGAAAAAAAAACATCCAGTAACCTAAATAAATATTTTACAGAAATTACAATTCCTACTAATTGGAATAGTATTCCACAAATTCTCCTCATCAACTTTATCACATAAATTTTAAGTAAATGTACAGCAATCTTAGAAACACAAGAGAATCACATGACAGTTAAAATTTATTTCCTCATATCCATATTTTAATTTTTTTTATCTGATATTGATCCCATTCACCATATTTTGTACTAAAATTTATTAGTTTTAACCACAGCAATTAAATTCCAGCTCCCATAAAATTAGAAAGCATTCATCTCATGCAATTTTCTTTTGGTTTTTTTTCCTAACATATGCACTATATTTTAAGCCAATGAATACTTTTCTATCTTTTAAGTTAATTTTTTCAAAAAAATAATACACAATATTTGACAAATTATAACTAAAGGGAATAATACCTGCAGACTGCTAAGTATGTAGACTTGCAGTCTTAGCAGGTCTGCATACTTAGCAGACTTGTATAAATTATTTAATGATGTCAATCTCCAAAACTTTAAGGCAATGATTTAAACTTGATTAAGACTCAAAATAGTGTTCCTGCTTTTGTGTCCAAACTGCTATTTTATAAAAGAAAAATAAACAGATGTGATTTCAATAGCTTCCCTTGTTTATCATTAGTATCATTCAAGTACGGTGACTTGCTTGTTTACTATCAACTTTTGAAAATCCTCTTCACAATGACTTCAAGGAACGATTCCAAGTCATTTTAAATACGAACATACCAGACAGTGTTTTAGATCTTTTTTACAATTTCAATACAGCAGATTCATCTCAGAAGAATAACTAATAGAACTGATGACAGATCAGAAATTGAAAAATAAATTCAAGAATGGCTACCAAGAAAATTTTTGCTGCACAAGTTGATTTCTCAACTTTATTCAGAATTATGGTCGGTTGTTCAACGATTTCTGATAGCATTGCCATCTTTATATTTAGCAAAACGTTGGCTTAATACTGTAGCAACATTGGTAACGAGAAAGAAATCGGTTTTATGTTACTGAGCAAACTGTTTTTAAATAAAATAAAGCCTGGTATTAACAAGCTTCTTAAAATGTGTCAAATATTTGGTCTTCTCATTAATTAAGTTAGAAATTTGATGTCTTTAAATTTTAATAAAAATACTTTATAATATAATTAAGTATGCGTTTTGATTGTTCTCTAAAACTGTCAATTTATTTACTTAGAAATCAAAAGTTTACTATGGATTACTTAATATCATAAAAACCCTAACTGTCCTTGTAACAGGTAAGTTATATAAGACATTTATTCCTCTTCTTTAAATAAAGAAACTCAGTAGTGCTTCAATTCTAACAATATATATATTTTTATTTAATTCTTGTTTTTACCATGCCTTATGTTCGCTGTTATATCTCTGGAGTGGGAGGGGGCAGTATTGAAATATTCACTAAAAAAGGGAGCTCTTGTTCCAGAAATGGTTGGGAATCTATGATTTTAGCCTTCCTAGACTTATATCTATTATGAAAATGATGTCTTGATATAGCTTTGTGTTAAAAAAATGCAAAGCGTAAGTTCTCACTGAGTTTAGTTGCTCTCTCGCATTAATAAAATCACTTTTAACAATGTACAGTTCTAATGACAGCTATGTTAATTTGATTTTATGCTATATTAAGATTTTTCTTTAAATCCTTTGTTATATCAATTGAAAAGACTTTTTTTTTTGAGGCAAACAAAAAAAAATATTATTATTGTAAGAATACTGTCCTTTGAAAATTTGCATGTACATTAATCAAAAGACTTCTATTTTTATATATTTTCAGTAATATTTATAATAAGCTATTTCTTAATATTTTTAGTTTTAAGCACTTTCTTTTTACTTTATTGTTTCTTTATTCACATAAATGATAAATAAAATATTCATTGTGTAGAAAAATGACTTCAGTTTTCCAGCCTAATTTGTCTAAAATGAATTAATGGAAGTTTTAAAGTTGTCGATATTTAGATCATTGACATAAAAAAATAAAAATCTCAAATTTAGAAAGAATCAAAAATATTCTTCAGTGTTTATATTTTAGATAAAGCAAAACAGAATTAACAGCATATTCAAAATAAAAATAATTCATTTACTGGATTAAAATGATATTTTGCATTGCATATAAGATGCAAAACAAGAAATTCTTGTTTATTTATTATTGTTATAGTTTATTTGCATATTCACATCAAATATGCAAATAAATAACATTCTAAAATAATTTTTATCTTTGAAGTTTTGTGGAAAAATAAAATTAGGTTTGCTTATTTTGTTAAATCATGACGCTGATTAAGAATGAATATATTTATTACTTCTCAATTCTTTTAAAGCACATTAAACGTCAGGGTTCACAATTTTAATAACTATTTTATTTATGTAGTTAGCTAACCTTTATAACTGAGGCAAAAATAACTTTATTTGATTTATCATTAACTGTACTTAAATATTAGATTACAGTGTTCTTTCAATAGTATTGCATGATAATTTCGAAATAAATAGATGGGAGTTATACCAATCTATACATATGTACATGGATCAAAATAACGAGTATGATGTTCATTTGATTTATAAAATTTAGTTAACCACTATACCTCCACTTTTCATTTCGTTTAGTATTTAAAGAATTATAAAGATTTGAACTATTCTTAACTAATCCATAATTGTAATAGAGAGAAAACTTATATTTTCCATCTAAAATTTCATATAATTAAAATTTATGCATATGTTAAATAATATTAATATATGAATTATATATAAAGTAAATTAAATCCACTATACGTCTGTTAACTGAAAAGAACTTAATTTAGTAAATTAAATACTCATGCAGGAAATTGCTCTAAATTTGGATAAATATGTAATTTAGCTTTTCACAGATTACACTTTTGAATCGAAAAAGTAGTATTAGTGTTACCAGCAATTAAAAAGTTTTATTCTGTTGTTATACTAAATATTATTTAACGAGAAAATGCTCAGAATTACAATATTGAATTATTATGTATCTAAAAAACTTTAACAAGTTTCGAACCGTATGTTTAAAACATAATTTGAAATACATTAATCAATAATAAGTTTGTTTATGACTCCTTGTATTAAATCCCTTTCCTTTTTTCATTTTTATATTTATCCATTAAAATAAAAAATAATAATAAGCTAATTGATGGTGCTTTTCTGCTTATCATTTTAATGAAAATATTTCATTTTGTCTTACTTGAGGACAAATCAAGACTATATTTTTATTTAACATCATAAATTTTAATTATTCAATGTTGTAAGCAGTTTATCACTTCTTCAGAAATTTTATTTCTTCAATATATTTATTATTTTACATAATTTGAAGATTTAATATAAAATATAAATAATTTAAATTTAAGATTGATAATTTTATCATAATTTATTGTCTAGTTTTTATTTATTTACGCTTAAAATTAATTTTGCGATCTTTGATTTTTTATAAATTTTTGTCTATACAATAAGAAGACAATGTTTTTAAAGTAAATATTTATCAGTATGCAAATAAATGAATAAAGTTTTGAAAAATAGTAATTTTTATCACATGAGGCCTTTTCATATTATTATGAGCCATAACAAATTTTTAGCCAATTAATTATTTTTATTTAATTTAAAAAAATATTTTTCATTAATTGTCTTAGTCTCAAATGAATTACTAGTTGATTAACTACTTTCAAATATGAATTCAAACTTTATTTTTTATCATTTCCATAAAGTGAATGTAAAGTTATTTTAAAACAATATGATTTTTCAAACAACATATTTTATACTTCATACAATCTTCAATTATAATTTATAAAAATTACTCCACCTCCTATCCCAATAAAGAGATTTACCTTACTATGAAATAAATGCTTATCATTGAAGAATTGTCTTTTAATTTGAAGCTTCATTATTATTTAAAAAAACAGCTATTTTACTGTCATTTTAACAGAATTTTAGGAATCTTACTACATGCCCAATGAAACAATAGCTTTTCCTTTACGTTTTGCTCAAATATTTAAATTTTACAATGCATATATTAACATTTTTAACACAAAAAATTACACATATAATTAAAGAACTCGATTTTTAAAATATTTGATCATAATGAAATCTAACTTTATTTTTCGAATAATAATTAATCATTCCTTATTTCTAAATAATATGTTCTCAACCCTCATATCAAATTGCATGAATATCTTTGAATTTTTCACTATTTTTTCTTATTCGCAGAAAAATTTGGTTTACTTGAAAGAACTTTGCATCTATTTTGAATATCGAATATTAACACATCATTAATCAACATTAATTTTAAATAATGGTTACAAATTGACTTGTTATGTTACCTTGCTTTCTTTTGTTTTTCAAAGATTAATGAAAGCTGGAGTAAGTATATTAAGTGAAAAGTAACTACATAATTTGGTTATAAATAAACACTGAGAAATTGAATTAATGAAAATAAGCTAATTTAAGATATAAGTGGAATATATTTTTATCCGGTATTTTTTAGTGATAACTATAATAATTATTCAAGAATAAAATGGATAATGTATTCTTACAAATTTGGATTTTATGTAAATATAAAAATAAAAGACACAAATTTTGTCTTAAAATAATGCTAGGAGTATTTTTTTCCAAACAAACATAATTATAACTATAAATTTGAAAAAAGTATTACAAGTAAGAGCAAAACTTTTTCTTAAAAATAACATTTACATTCATATTATTTAATACATTAAAAAAAATTCTTATTTATTTCAGCATTAAACACCAATGAAACGTTTATCCCATCAACTACAAAAAAAGGACTCTAATGGAATTTTGACATTATATTTTTTAATAGAATTTATTACGTATGCGAAAGTTTTAAAAAAATGAAAGTGAATATTAAGTTAAAAAAAAATAAAGGAAGCTTAACTGCTTCAAAACAATACTACTGACATTTTTTTGAAAGTGATATGTCTACTCTATCGAACACTTAATTATTTCGGGAGATTTAATAACCTCTTAATGACAATTTATAAAGACATTTAGTGAAATGTTGTTATTTCAAATAATAAAATATTTCATTCTTTTTAATTTATTAATTACAACCGCGGCATTTTAGTTTGATAAAAAAATTGTTTCCTATTATTTGAGATGTTTGTAGTGATTACATATATTTACAATTTAATAATAATTTTGTTTGTAAAATTACTCAAAACTTTTACTGAGATATAGAATAATATTCCATTTCTTGAAAGTAATTACTTTTATTTATAATGATTATTTCTATTTCATAAAGTCATTAAGTTTATAATATGACTATATTATTGAATTGATAAATTAGAAAGTGCAAAAGTGATGATGTCAATATTTCTTTTACTATATATACTATCTAGCAATAAGTATTTAGACACCTATTTAAATATCTGTGGTTCTGATCCACGTCACGTCTTCTACTTTTAAATATCGTGTAGGAACAAAAATTGGAATTAGTCACCCACAAAATATCACAAAATTATAAAAAAAGCGGAATTATAGGGTATCTTAGAAATAGCCGATTTTTATGAGATAAATCTAGTAAGTAGACTTTTATGTTATTCCAAAATGAACAGCATATTTTATGATTAAAAAAATGGAAGGAGAACGGTAAGTAGAATGGGTTTATATCAAACAGACCCATGAAGCTAAGAGATCCGACGAGAGCGCCGAAAGAAATTCTAAAGACCACATTACACAGACAACCCACTTACTACAAAAACTTGAATAAGCATCTGGGACTATTGTTTCAATAAATGCCATCCTCAAGGAAGCATATTTTCTTAGTGTTCATGGTTTTACTAGTACTCATAAACCTTAAATTACAAAATCTGTCTGTGATACTAGATTGAGTTGGTGCTAGGCAAGTCAAAATTGGGCAATAGATGAGTGTAAACAAGTTCTCTAGAGTAATAAATCCAAGTTCAAACTTCATTATTCAGATGACAGAATCTGGGTTTGGCTTATGCATGGAGAACGCCTTTTTATGCATCATTCTTACAGTAAGGTTTGGCAGAGTAGTAATTATGGTCTCTAAATGTTTCTCGTGGTATGAACCGGGATCTTATCCCCATATTTGGGGTGCTTAGTGCCGAATGCGTCTCCATTAGCCTAGGCCACAATATTATTTCTACGCTGCGAGAATTACAATGGATGACAATGAGACTTGTCCTGCTGCAACATCCACCATGAATTGTAATACTAAGAATGGGGGTGAATCGAGTGGGCTGGCCTGTTCAAAGTCAAGACTTGAACGTTATAGAACATTTATTGGATGAGTTGTGTCACTGAATTCGAACATGCAGCAACCATCCATAATCTGTAAAGAACTTACTTATCTTCTCCAAACCGAGTGGAAGAAAATACCACTGTCAATCGTCCAAACACTTATGGAAAGCCTGCCAAGGAGTAATGCCAAGAATTTCAAAACAGCAATCGTTGTTTCAAACAAAGCTAAATACTGCTTGAATTTATATCCCATGACATACAGCTGAACTGTAACTTTATCTTGTATATTTCGTATCACGGTTTAAGAATTTCACAGATTCTGAAAAGTTTAAATAGCATGAATTTTTATTATGACAAACTATTGATGGATATGCAGAAATTTTAGCAAAATACAAATTAATTTCAAATTAATTAATTAGAATCAAACTATACTTCTCATGTTGACTTGATTTCATTTAAATTATAACTCAGAAACCTTTCAACATACTGCTAAAATAAAAATTTGTTTAATAACGAAAATAATTTTAATTTACTTGAACTAATATGATGTTAACTGTCTTGCATAATATAAATTACAAATTGATAACAGTCCTGTTATAAAATTTAAAATCAGTGTTACCTTAAAATTTTTGCAAAGTGCTGCAATCTTCTGGTAGCCATGTTGATTGAGAATGATGAACTGATGATCGTGTCTGCTGGTGTTTTAGGTTAATATAAGATGTGTTAAGAAATTAAATGAGCACAATTTATTTTCAGCCAAATATCTTGAGTTGATTTAATGTTTCATAGTATGGAAGGATACATACTTAAGCGTGAAAGAATATGTAGCACTTGGGTTGAGAATATTATCTTCAATGACAAGTTTGAGATCATTGCATAACTTGAAGATTATACTCTGTATTGTTTCATTTTTTCCCATAAATATTTTCATTTCATTAACAAGTTCACCCAACGAATATAAAAAGCTAGATCCGTGTTGTAAGGACTTAGCTTGTTCATATATTTCCTCACATTTCCGGCTGTCCTATAAAATTCAAAATTTTCCAGTTGGAAATTGCATAATTGTCTCTATTTTTTATTGTGTCTCTAGGATAATAAGAAAAGATAAACTTTTCGTAGCTATTTATGGTTTATTATCTGCAAATAATGCACCAAATATGCACACTATAACTGGAATTTACGTTTATTGGTTTTAAAAATCATCATAAAAAATCCATGCAAAATTTTAGATAATTAAAATACGTAATGGTTTTCTTTTCGTCTTTTTTGCTACCGAACACTTTCATATTGAATTTTTGGAATTTTATCTTGTACATAATTATGCATGAGCAACTAAATTAAATTAAGCTAAGAAGATAACATTTTGAAAGCTAATGAATAGGACTATTGCATTGTTTCAATTATATTCAATAGGAACGCATTCACGATTTTGACAAAAATGAAAAAAGATTTCGACATTCAATATATAAATGTCAAAATCTTTTGTTCACTAATATTGGTTTTTAAAGTTTATATTCAAAAACTCATTTAATCAATAAATAGGGGTTATGATATATTTTCTCTAGCTGCATAGTCAAAAAATAAAAATTTTGAATAAAATTAAAGAGAATCAAATAAAAAAGGTTTGCTATTTCAAGCTTAGTGCAAAAATTAAATCCAACAAAATACTCTCTAAGATGCCTCATTGTGATATCAGAATTCTTTTCTGCTCATTAGAAAAATGAAAGAGAAAGGGATTTTGCGAACAGCTCTTAAGTGATTTGCAAATAAATAAATTCTCGTCTCTAACTAATGCTTTCGAACTGCTCCCGGATAATTATGTTCGTAGATAAGAACACATATTTAAACACTAAATAAATTGTCAGCTAATACAGTGTTCAAAATAAAAATAGCAAATGAACAATTTTAATTTCAGAAACAAACGGCTTAGTTTAGACTTCTAAAGAAAAATCAAGAATCGTTTGTTTTTTAAATATAAATTATATATATATATATATATATAGGCAGACTTAAAATCTCAGTATTCAAAGCAGAAAAATTTAAAATACATGTCAGCAATATTGGCTTTTTTAAAAGTCAAAGCCATTTTGCATGTAATTACCAATATTTCAAACTTTAAATTAAATAAAAGTGAAAAAAACTCATCAGTGTAAAGATTTAAAACTTAATTTGGAATTTAGAGCATTTTTTGCTCCAAATATTGGTTTATGAAATTTACTTGTAAGATGTTGTATTTGAGTAAATGCTTATGATGTCAGGAAATTTAACTGTTTTAATTATTAAATTTTTCCAGTTAGAAATTTATTTTGATTTGATCAATTTAGATTTTTGGATTGAACCTTACTGATCTTTTTTGTTGCAAATCGTTGGAATATGATGAATGGACACTGCCAAATACTTTATAAATATCTCTGTAAAGTTTCTAATTTAATAGAATTACAGGCGAGATGAATTTAAAAAATAATAAAAAAAATATCTATGTTGGAATAATAAATGATACTAACATATACGTTTTAAGTACATTTAAAGGACACAATAGGTTTTGAGATCGCTAATGTTTTTAAATTTATATAAGCAGGTGTAAGTAATATTCTCCAGATTGCAGCGAATATATTGCTTAGAAAAGTAAAGTTAATTGAAGTCATTTAAAATAAAAAGTTTTAATAACTATTTATGATTACCTGGTCTTTATTCTTTTGTGAGAGTGTAGAATCAAATAATAATATTCGTAAATTAGCTCATATTATATCTAGAAGATCCAGATAAGCGAAGTTTCCTTTTCCGGAAAGTTTTTATTTATAAGTAACTTCAGGAAGAATCATGTATAAAAATTTCTCGTGGTAGAGTAATACTTAACTTAGAGAAGGCTTGTTTCTTTCGCATTTATTGGTATTTTTCTATGTTGATAAATTGCCTAGGTGAATCAAAAACATAGGTTAAATAAAATCAATGCATGTCCTAATTTTTCAAAATGCCAATGGTCATTTGTTACAGATACCCTGTGTATGGTAAGATAATTTTAAATGACTTTTAAAATATTTCTGGATTCTTTAACCAAAAATATTTTAGAAGTCATTCAATATTTTTTAATTGAATCTTACTGATATTTTTTGTTGCAAATCGTAGGAATATGATGAATGGACACTGACAAATACTTTATAAATATCTCAGTAAAACTTTTACATTAATAGAATTACAGACGAGATCCTTCATAGAGAATAAAAAGAAATGTCATTTATTATAAACTTTAATTTCTAATTCTTAGTAGTATTTTTAAAGGAGCGGATTTAGTATGAAAGTAATAGTGAAATGATTTGTTTTTTATTGTTTCCTATTCATTAGCAGCATCTGGCTGTCGATTAATATCCAAGGTTGAATTTTGAACCTCACCGTTTAGCGCAGACACAACGTATTCATAGCTTGCATTATCAGCATTTATTCTAGACACAGCAAACTTCGATCATAATTGAATGAAACGTACTGCTGAGTTAGCGGGCCAAAACGGAGCGGCTTAAAAGGGACACGCCTGCCTCAGCTGCAGATATAGAAGCAGATGTGTCTTCAGTCATTTTGTTTGTATAAGTGAGTCAAAATACAAAAAGAAAATTCATACAAAAAATTAATTAATCACTAAAGAAGACGAATTTAAAAGTTCTTGAAAGTTAAAGGTACATTAAAAATATGAAAAAAATATTAATATTTATGAATAATAACAAAAACTAATTGGTCTCTGAATTTAAATGAGATAATTGATTATTCTTAATGACAGAGAGTAGGCTTAGGAAACGCTATTGATACCATGATGTGAACTGTATTTCGTTTTCAGTATCCAAAAAATGTGTTATGAATGAATTACTCATCACTTTGTGCTTTGTTGATAGTGAAATCTTAAGATATGAAAAAAATACTTATTTAAATACTGATTAAACTTAAGTTATTAATTTGCAAGAAAATAGAAAACTGCAGGCAGTGTTTAAATACACAGAACCAACCAGAAATGACGGTAAGCAAAAATTTGTTAGATTACTATCCTTGTTGTCAACGAAATTTTTATAGCATATAATAGTAATTAAAGTTAGGTGAAGCTTCATGCTAATTTGGTTGATTACTTAATTTCAGATGCAATCAAAATTAGAGAAATAAAACTTAAATGGAATTTTTTTCTCATGATATTTAGATTTCGATAATGCAGGTTTGAAAATAATTTCTTTTAGGACAAATTAATCCATTAAACTCTTAAGTGCATTCAAAAGTTTTCAAACTATTTATTCATGCCTTTATGAATTATTAAAATATGTGTGTAGTTTTTATTGAACAACTGCTTTAAAAACAATGAATAAAACATTACATTTTTAAATAAAAAGTTAATTAAATGTAAAGAACCTATGTTAAGAGAGAGAATTATAATATTTTAAGTATTTTCAAAAGTTAAAAGTTGTTTGTCAAAAAATAAATTTACGTGGTTATAGGAAGATATTTCCATAGAAACGGTCTGTGAAAAAACATATTTCTCCCTTCGGAATTTAAAAAGGATTTTTTCCATCCTTAAATATCTACATAAGCATTTTCATGTCAATTGAAGAGAAATGCATATAAATCGTAGAATTTTCACCAGTATATTATTCAAATATTGTGAGTGAAGGTATTTGATTCCCCTCACATTTTCAAGGAATAAAATTTTATTTGTGCTTCTACCATTTCTCAAATATTTCCGATAGTTAAGCAAATAGCGATGTTGATGCATTTAGTATTACTTAGCTGTTACCAGTAAATAATATTTTATACCTTAAAGCATCCATTTAAAGGATGAATGAAAGTACTATATTAAGAATCATGAATATTCAATGAATTAAATTCACTTGTAAATTAATGGTGTTAATTTAAATAATTCATCTTCGAGAAAAAAGTAACTGTAACACTAGCAAAAAACGTATTTTAAAAGTGCTACAAAATATTTACTTTTTCCCTAAAAATATTCTTAATAATTTATTATCTACCTATTTATCTATATATACCATATCAATCTTTAATGTACAGCTTGACATTTGTTATTGCTTTGTTCAACAAAAATATGAATTGTGAAGAAATATTACAAGATACTTTATATAAAATAAATAATGTTAAAGACATAAACAATGTTAAACAATACTTTATATTAAAGAACAAAATTTATTGACAATTTTACACTAAAGGGAAGCTAAATTTAAGAAAATAATCGTTTATTGCATTATATATAACTACAATAATCTTATTTGGAATAATTCATGATCATTTTAAAAGTATGATTTTATCAATGTTGTTAAGCCTTTTAAATTATCTTATAATTATGTAATTAATTTTTATATGAATAAATATAAATAATGTATGGGAAAAAATTATTTAAGAAAATATTAATTGATATTTTAACAAAAGATAAATTTTTAAGAAAAATATAAATATAGTTAAAGTAATGATAGCATTATTTCATTATTTGTGTATGTGTGTAAAGCATGTAACATTTCTGAAACCTTAAAAAAATAATTTAACTTTGATAGTAAATATATATCAATGTACGTATGTATTATATATATGCAACTTATAAATTATACTGAATCACTAACCAAGAATATACTTGGATGGATGTTATAAAATAACTACGTTGATGTTAGCAGTAGCTTTACACTGAACAGACGAAACTCAAATATAAAATCTGATAATGGTAAATTTCCAAGGAAATAAAAAAAATGTGGAGTCCAGATATGTATGCATAGATTTTTTTAATTCAATTTATCTTAAAATATTTATGATAAATGCTTATAAAATGTCAGCTTCAAGGAACAATTTTAAATATTTACAAGTACTTGTGAAGATTGTATTCTTATTGTAATGATTTTTTATCGCTAACTCGATCTCCTAAATGACATTTGTAATGCACTTTAATGCCTTGAAAAACATTTTTTAGAAAGCTAGAATATTTACCATTATAGAACTGTGTAGTCTTTATTGGAATTTCTGGCAGTTCACCAGGATTCTTAATAAAGGTACAATATCATTATGGGGTACATTCTTTTCAGCTTATCTTCGAAAGTTTGATTATGAGGAAAACTATAAAATCATGCAACTTAATTTACGAATCGAGTCATTCCAGCTTTTACCTAGTTTTTGAAAAATGACGTTTATCTGTTGCCAAATCAGGCAAATTTATTAATAAAAACAAATTATGAATAAAATAAGAATAAAAATTTTCAAAACTATATTATAATTCTCCTTCATTTTACTCGCATGTTGATTCTCAAATGTGTCGTTTTCAGTTTTGTTTTTTTACATTTAAGAATCTATTTTACATTAAGATCATGATATAAATTA
>JAPDSC010109051.1:391795-407496 GCA_026290005.1 Latrodectus geometricus
CAATATAGTTATTTTGAAAGCTGAATAAGTAATTAATAAAAATGCTGGTCAAGAATACAAGATAAAATTAATAGTTTTCCAATAATGATAGCTTTACAAAATTTTTATAGCTAACATCGTTTTTTGCAATTTTGATTAGAATGTAATATATACTAATAAAAATAACTATTAATTAGTATATATTTTAATTATTAGTTAGTTAATTACTTTTTTACTTTAATTGTTAGATGAATTTTCTCCTTACTTTAATTGTAAATGGTTTTTCAAATATTTCTTCATTCCATTCACTAATAAGTAAGTAACTTCTATTTCATTTAATCACTAATATATATAGTATAAAATAATATCATCATTTAAACTATAAAAATATTTTTATTGTTAATTTTTATTACATTTCAATCAAATAATAATTATACAAGTTTACATGGTGTGTTATTTAATGAAAGCAGTAATGAATTAAATTAAATGTTTGAAAAATTTAACTCTAAGAAAAGAGCATTTTTATTCAAAATTGCATTAGAAATACACCTATTGTGAAAAGAAATTTTTATTTAGAAAAAATAGCTATAACAACATAAATTGTTATTTTAGCTTAGATAGAACATCATTTGATGGAAATAATCCCTTTCATTCTGTTAAGCTGATGAATAACTTTATTAAATGTCACCAATGTCTAGAACATTCTTTTTCAGCACTTATATTACTTACACTAATTCGATCACGTTTCTACAAAATTAATCATATTACATCGTTGGTTCTATTTTTCCAAGCGTTTCCATTTATTATCATCCTTAAGTAGTTATACAGAAAAAATACGAATTTTACTTACGTTTATTGCAACACAGCTTTAGATTTCATTATATCTGGCAATTTTCTTGGGAATAATGTGATTGTTTGTATGATAAATTTAAAACATTCTGTGAAAAATGCTCTCAAAACTTAATTTAAGTATTTATTGGTATTCGTACAAGAAAAGTTGTTCCGTGTACCAATTATACTCTCATATTCAAATCCAATTACCATAAAGAGTTTTCTTTCTCCACATTTCTCTGAGATCTAATTATAATATTATTTTGTTCAAGAGGATTATTCTCAATTTAAATTTATTTCTGTCATTTTGAGTCTTATTTTTACTATTCCAAACGAACTCCTTAATATATGTATTATGAATGTATATATTAAATACAACTTAATAATTCTCATTTATTTAACGAAACTTATGAATTTAACAAAATATTTGCATTTTGATTTAAAATAAAATACATATTTGCAAAATGTGTTTCCAGTCATCAGAGTAATATCATTTATGAGTCAAAATATTAAGAAATATAAGATAATTAGAGTAATTAATTAATAATAATTTCCCTATTAAAAGACATGTTTTGGAAAAAACATAACGAATATTGTATTTCTAGTATAAAATGTATCACAAAATATAATTTAATTTACTCAAAAGTCAGGTCCGAGTTTTTGTCCTTCTGCTGGGAATGTCCGCTCAGCCTTTCTTCCTTTCAGTGAGTAGCACCAAGCATGCTTGAAACTAAACACTGAGGGTTTCCCGGTAGGCTTGACCACCTAACCGAGACGGGCTTCCACTCCAGGACCCTCGCAAAACCGGGTATGGGCACTATTGGCTTATCATGCCACAAAAATTAGTTTAATTTTTAATTTACTCCAAAACTTTAAGTAATAAAATCTTATATTTTCCTAAATAAATCAAACCTTAAATTTATTAACGATAGTAAATAAAAGGATTATTTTTGATATTCAAGTAATTTGAATAATTGATGCTAGAATAACTTATAGTCTAGGTTTTTATTACATTGCATGAAATTAGCAATGAATTTTTAAATATTCCATGAAAAATGTTTTAAGGATTGAGATTAAATAGCCTATTTTTCATGCATTCTTTGATACATTTAAGCTGAATATTTTTAACTTTGTCTGTTGTCTTAATATTAGTGCATAGAGCAAAAGTATAAAAAGAATGAATAGTTTTCTGCAACAGTGCATTTTATTTTCTGAAAAAAAAGCATATTTCTTTAAAAAAGGTGGTCCAAAATTTATGTTTTTTTAAAATTTTTTTGTTTTGTTTATTTATAAATTTTGAGATACATAGTGAAAAGACGTATATGAATTACCGTATTACTTTTGGTTTAAAATTATTATGAACGTACAGAAAACATAGATTGCTCGTCCTAGACAAATCTGAGACAAAATACAAGAATAATAAAACCAAAGCATTATCTTACTATAATTACTTAACGGTTCAATATGTTTACCTTCAATACAAATATTTTTTTGAAATTTTTGGGAGAGCTATAAATTAAAATATATCAATTTCTTCAGACAAAATATTATGAAAAAATAGCTTTCTCTATATTTACAGAGAAAGAATGCATTTTTTTCTGACCTATTTTTATAATATTATTGTTAACATAAATGTGAAAGGGATTTTTTAAGAAAAGAAAACATTAATGACTAATATTGTTTATCAAAGACTATTTACAAATTATTAAATATAAACTAATTTATATGAAAACCTATAAAACAGTTCATTTTCATAAAGAGGATTATCATTTACCATTATATAATTTGTTACCATATTAACGTCTGAGGAAATTGTTTAAATTCAGTCAATTCAAGTATAATAGGAGTGGATATAAATTAGCATAAAATGGTTTTTCTATAGTTATGAATGACGTTAAAAATATCATCAAGAACTGCAAAACAACATTTTTTATAACAGGAAAAAATATAAATATTTTTCACAGTTTTGTAAGATTTTTCATTTTTCAATAAAATACCTTTTGAATTTAGAAAAATAATGTAAAACTGTAAAGTTGAAAGAGAATTTTTGTATAAAACAGATAAATAGCAATGAGAAAACGCTTAATAATGTTATTATGATACAGAATTATATATTTACCATAATCAAATTATTACAATTTAAAATCAGTTTGAATTTTATACATTTAGAACATATTATTTTCAATAAAGTTCATATTTTTCTAATAAAACTTAATAAATAAATTATTTATGTTTATAATAATTACTTAGTTTTCAAAAAAAGATTTAAATGGAAAATATTAAAAAGGAAAAATACATTCTTTAATACTCAATGAGAGAAAAATACGTGTTTTTAATTATTTTACATAATTGCAATATAAAAAAGAAACATCTGTGTTATAAAATTATCATTTTATACATTGGTGATGCAAAAATATAAAATAAAGTATTATAAAAGTCAAGTGTTATTTTATTTTCATTTAATAATGAAAATAAAAAATTGTTTTTTCCAAATTTTAATAATTTATCACATTAATAAGGAGAGAAAATGTATTATTTAGAAGCATATTTTTATTAAAATTACAGTTGTCCAAAGAGCATCATATTTGAATTCAAGTGAAAAGATAACTATAGACTTTCATACAAAAAGGAAAAGTTCTTGAGTTTTACAAATTTTTCTGGCATAAGAAATAAAAGAAACCTGTAAGTGTAGAAAATAATTTTTTCTTTACAGACAGTATTTCAGACGATGCTTTTTAAAGCAATTTCAAAGATGCAAGATAATTTCGTATTATTAACAAGAAAAGAAGCTAACAGCACACATAAACACAGTTCTACCATAAACTGATTTGGCAAAATTTATATTCACAAATATGGAATTAATATATCTTATAATCGCAACACAATAAAATTTTCAACTCAAAGTTTTTTATAAATCTTTAAATATGGTTACTATTCATATTTAATATGGTTACTATTCAAATTCATATTTATTACCCTCTGTTTTACTACGTTTAAATAAATGCTGGACAAAATATAGTCATTTAAAAAATTTCAATATAGAATTAGGAAAATATTTAATAATGATTTCTTTCTCAGAAGTATCAACGCTGTATTAAATAAATTATTATGATAAAGTTGCACTTTATATGGTTATTAATTAATTTATTATATTAAAAATAAGGCCGCGTAATTTTCAAATATTTTTAAATTTTTTTCGTTCTTTCTAACCTAAATTCCAAAAAGAGAAGAAAACAAATAGTTTTGCCACTTATTATAAAAAATAGTTTTCACTAATTTTATTTGTACTTTAAAAACATTTTTCTCTGTCTGTAAGCAATTTTACCTTGAAATTTCAATACGCCATATGTAAACATACTTTATACTTCATTATATATATATATATATATATATATATATTCAGATAAAAATTTAACATTATTCCAAATTTCATATATTATTACAAATAATGATATGTTATTCTATAAATAAACTGTGATTAAATAAAATGTTCACTATAGTTAAAATATCCGCAGACTGGAGAATTTTCAGATGATAAATATTGGAATTTTATAAGTTAATTGCTGGCTTCCCAGAACTATTACTACTATTATTATGTTAAATTAAGAAGTAAATTCAGGCCGTGGTGTTTAAGAGCAGGATATTCATATTCAGTTTTGTAAGACGGTACATAGCAATTTCAATAAATGTAAATCGCATTCAAGTAAACTTCTGAAATCTTTTCTAGACACATTTTCCTTAAAAGATAAAATTAAAAATTTACAGTAGGCTAATGATATGATTATATTGTTTTGAGTAGATCTCTTGTTCACTCTTAAAAAACATTTGAAAAAGGAAGACGAAATGTACACTTTTACTTTTTGCCTTTTAATTTGTTGAAAAAACTAGGAGAGAATGTTTTTGGGTTACACATGGATACGATTTGCTGTTTACCTAATATCCTATCGACAGATAACCTGCAATTTAGAATCATATCTCCCATACAACTATTTATAGCAATTAAAACATTTACTGGCCAATGACAAAAGTCTTTGGGTCTCACCTTGGCTATGAAGTTGTATCATGTTGTTTAGAATTAAATGCTCATTCTCAATCCTAACCATTTATAATGAAAGGGTGAATATTGTATCATTTCTTTTAAATAATCAAAAGAAATAGTAATATTTTTATTTTGCTCTTTATGAGACGTAAATGCGAGTCTATTAAGAAGAGCCAATTCAGTATTAGTTATAACACCACAATAATATATCTTCAATTTCTTAAAATAGATTAGCTGCTAAACTGTCCCATAAACAAATGGCAAAAATTTGCCATTTCCAACCATAGAGTTTGAACAATACTCTTCAATGTTGTGTAGATCTAAATTTGATCCCAGCTATTGTTATATTATAGACTGTTGTTGGAGTTAATCGAACTGTTTATATTTATTTTTTGTTACACATGAATATGCAACTTGCTATCTGTGAAGTATTCTTCTGAAAAGCCTAAAAAGTTCTTTCAGCATTTGAAGCTCTTATTTAACTTTACTTTGTTAGTCTAGTGTTGGGATTACGTTTTTGGGGGGGAATCCTTGAGCTAGATCCAAGCATTAACTGAACAATGGGAGATGTGTGTTGCGTTTCTGATTTTTATATGCATATCTGTGTGCTTGGTTGGGAAAGTTTCATGGTTTAATTTTTTCTACATTTATAAAAAATATCTGTTGTCTATGAAACGTTTTCCCTGGGGTGACAAAAATGTGAAAAAATATATTCAGTAACTTTACTTTGTTATTTAAATTATTAAGTTGTTGAAAATTTAAATGTCGATTTTAGCATAAAAATTAATTTTTGAATTTAATATTGCAGTATGTGTTTATTACTTTGAAAATATTAAGAAGAAATCATTACATTTTCAAAATATTGAAGTGCACAATGTAGAAAGCAAGCTTTCTTAACAAAATTTTTTAGAGATCTAATGATTTCTTATATAAGTACGTAGTACAATTCATGCAAATTTTACATTTAATTAAAGCAGTCTGGATGTCACGGCAAAATCAGTATATAAGTGTATCAGGAACAAAAACATAATGTGGCAAAATTTTACAGTTCATCAGAAAGTTTAATATTATATTTGTAGAATGCAAACTTTATACAGCAAAAATAATAAAATTAATAAATATTAAGTTTTTTGCATAACTTATAAAAAATAAAAAAATGCCGTTATTACTGTTTTACAGGAAAACTCTTTCATAAAAAATTAAATTATTGAAAAAATAATTATTTTTTGAGTTTGTCTATCATTGCTTGTCTAACAATAACAATTATTTAATAATAAAAACTATTTATATGAGGAATACATTTAACAGCATATTGAATGTTTTGAAAAAAAAGAGAAAAACTTATCTTAATTTAAATGTTTCAGATTCTTGCAGAATAATGCATTTTCTGAAATATTTTTTTTTATTTTCTGGTATTGCTTTAATTGCTTTTAAAATCATATTTTATAGTATTTTCTTAATTTTACCCCTCATAATTTACTGTATTTCATTGCGATGAAATAAATTATAAAAATTTTGGTACTTATTCATTTCTGGTCATTTATAAAGTTCGTCATTTTACTTCAAAAAGTAGTTTAAAGCAGAAAGGAGACTCATTTAAACGAAACCAATTTGAATATATTTATTTCAAACATCAGTAATTGAAATTGGATATGACTAATGGGAAGGGAGAAATCATATCTTGTAATTTAGAAATACCTTGCCATGAGTTAAAGTACTTTTTCTCACTGATGTTGCATAATAAATGTGGTTTTCAATTTTTTTAAAGAAAACGCTGGCTCATTAATAATGCATAAATCTTAATATTTCTTCATATGGAAATTTTTCTCTTTTGTAAAAGAAAGAAATCCAAATAAAAATAATTAAACTTTAATCCATAAAAGGATATATCTTAAAAAAGCAAAGAGCAAGTTATATATTTTATTATATGATGTAATGAAGAGAATTTTATATATTTAATTTTAAAATGTTAAAATGCTAAAAACAATATTTAGAGTTTCTAGGAATAAATTTTGGCATTTTTGATATTATTATCTTAATAATTCTATCGATGTCTCTAATTGAAAATCTTTTAAAGTTCCTTAAAGAAATTTTTCATCAGTAAAGGAATTTTGAACTTAAGTGATGTATAGTGAAAAGGTTAGACAAGTAAACATTTGTTTTGCTTAAAAACTATCAAGAATCTAATCTTTCCATACATAACGAATTTTTTATTGTCTGAGAACAATAAGATAAATTTCATAACATATTATAATGTTCTTATAGCAGTTTAGATTGCGCTTTCAGTGGAAGAGAGTGAAATGTTAATATTAAACTATGGTAAAATCTGTCAGCATACATAGTAAAAATTATTTCACTAACAATATATTTAATGGACACAGGATATATAAGCATAAAAATGAAGCATACACTTATATAATCCCAAACCAAACCATTTCCAAATAAGTTTGTAAATTCAAATGACAAACACAACTCTAGACAAATGTCCAAAAAAACACCTCCAGAATAATTTTTTGAATTGCATTAAAGTAATAACATAAATATATATTTTTCAAGATTGCTTGTAAACTTAAATTTCATAGTTTTTAAATATATTTAGAGTAACAAACAAAAGGATAATGATTATATTGCCTTGAAAAATACCAACATGAAAAGAATAATTCAGATCAAATCATATTTATTTGCTATGGTAAACATAGTATGTATATGGAATAATTAAGTAGTGTACTATTTTGTAACTTGGAGGAGATTTTAATGTCTAACGCGCGTCAACACAATGGTATAAAATAATATCTGCTACTGCTGTAAAATGATTAAAATATGTATTGAATTTGTTGTCGGGAATATTGAATCATTACTTTCCATAGTAAAACTAATTTTTTCTAGTGTACAAGCAGATGCAGGATTTAGCATAATTAATTTTAAAATCTGTTATTGTAATATTTTACATAAAATTATAATAGTTTGGAAATCAAAATGAGAATAAAATTTTGATGTTATTAGGTTTTCGTAAAAAATAATAAATTAATTCAACTTTGTAATCAATATCTTGTTTGTATAAACATGTGCTATATTTTGCCAAAACGAGAATCATACTACAAAATCCTTTGTTTATTTTAAAACTATTTTTAATTAGATTTTAACATTTCTAGGCTTGACGGATAATCCATTAAATGTCACAAAGAATCAATATTTTTTAAGATCCACAGAATAAATTTGGACTCTCATTTCTCAATATTTATCCTATGTCACTCTGGCATATTTTAAAAACAAGTTTTTACGTTTCTCTCTCTTCAGTAAATAAAACTTAGAGCGATTCCCTGTAAAATAATATTCTTAAAAGTTGTAAAATCTTTCAACTTTTAAGAAAATAATTTTAAAGAAAGTTTCAATGCATTTTCTCCTACATAATTTCTATCATAAATGAGTATTTAGTATATTTTAAATTCAAATTAATTCCAGAAACGTTTTATTAAATCATTTATTTTGTTAATTAGTTTAAGAATAAAATTAAAAATCTCAAAAAAGTTTCAAATAGTATAAAACAAAATTAAGTTACAAATTTCAATAAAAAATATGCGTCATACGTTTAAATTGATTAAATTACCTCTTTGTAAAATTTAAAATAAAACTGAATGCATATATCAGATCCGTCCATAAATTAGTGCACATTTTTTGGTAAATTTTTAAATAATATAAAAAAAACTTTAACATTTAATCATTTCTATATTTTCCTCCATTATCTACAATGTTTAACCATATTACAGACAACATTTTTACGCCATTGCTGTAGAAAGACTCTGTTTTTGATACAAAAAAAGCTTGAAAGTTCATTGTGTGTCTGAGTTTCGAAGTCAAAGTTGTTCTGTATAAACTTTTGATTTAATCGCTTATTTCGCTCTAACAGTCCAAAATAAATTACACGATACATACCCAACAAAATACTCAAAAGAATCTTTTTGGGATGAAAAGACACCTTTGCTGTTGGAATCGGTTGCTTATCTATCTTTCCACGTCTTTTTCTTGTGACGTAATAATACATTTTTCGTCACCAGTTACTAAAGGATGTAAAAATGGCTCTCTTTTGAAGCTCGATAAAAGGAAAGTTCAGATGTTTATTCGCTGTTGTCAATTAGTTTAGGATAGCTGAAGCGGTACCCACTTTTCAAGCTTGGATACTTTTCCAATCTTCTTTAAATGACGAAAGACTGTTCCATGAGATGAATTTATCCTTTCTGCGACTTGATCCCCTCTTAGTTGGTGCTCTGACTCCACAAGATTTCGAAAAATGTTATTATCAAAATTAACAGGACGTCTTGAAGGATGTTCATCATCAATGCTGCTCTTTCCAAATTTAAATTCCTTAAACCATTTTGTGGGCAGTCCTTACATTAATGGGGTGTTCATAATGCACATTATTAATTTTTGACCTGCAGATTCACCACACGAAAAAAAATTTAAACACAGCATGTTTGTACTGAGTACTAAATATTTACCATCTATGGGTACTAAAATCATTCGATATTTACGAAAGTTGGTGATGAACTGAGTAATATGTTAGTCAAACGATGACAAGTTTCAACAGGTTCAAAATTGTATCGTTTCAGTAAATGCGTCATAATGAATTCCACACATACTCTTAATGCACTAGAACTTTACCTGATAGAATGAGATGATAGTTAATATTTATAAACTGAATGCTTACAGTTTATTATTATTTGAAAATAGTTTTATCTTTCAAATATTTAGCTTAACAGAATATTTTATTTGAAAAAGTGATTAAATTTACAATCAATAATATACTTGAGTATATTCATAAAATTATTTAAAACAAAGATTTCCCAAACACAATACTCCAGATTATGGAAAGATTTAAATTATTCTTCAATTTTATATATTATAATGTATTTTAAAAATTTATTTATCTTTCTTACATTGTTTTTAGTCTAATTATTTCAAGGTATAAAATATGCTGTTTTCTAATTTAAAGTGGTGATTCTAGCTGCCATACAGCAAATTTTCTTAGAACTCACGCATACTAAAAAACGCAATAAAAATTATTAAACTAAATTTCAAAGTAAAATATATAAAAATATACTCGTTTAAATGACTTGAAAATTTTGGAAATAAATTCATGTACTTAGATAGTTATTATGCTCACGAAATACGATTTTGAGAAGTATACAATGCGAATTATAACAGTGTCATAGCATTATCATACAACTGATATCAGATCTATTTTGAGGTAGCAAAAGTTTATTTCTTATACAATCAATTTTAATTTACAAAAATTTATTTAAATAATCTTAATAATATAAAATCAAAATTGCTTTTGAAATTGAACTTTTTTGTTCATAATTGCAACATAAAAATATCTTCAGTGGAGGAAAATCGAATGAACAATTTAATTATTTGAAAAAGCGCCAAATAAACTGGAAACGAATATTAAATTATATTAGCAAAGGATATATTATTCATAAAGATGTTTTTAATGGTATATGTTTTTTTTAAATATTTTCAAATTAAGATTTAATTTCATAAAAATGTCTCTTATTTTTCTTCGAATAAAATATACTCAAACAAGATATAAATAAAAGTTTAAACGTTATTAAATTCATTTGCAGACAAATTATATTGCTTTCATATAGCTTAAATTTGCTTCAAAGACCTATAGAGATTTGATTTAATGAATTTATCTTTCTATTTAATGAAAACTTTAATAATTTTCTTAAGTTGAATTCGAAATTTAAATTGAATAAGTTGAGTAAAACTACAAAAATAAATGCTTTTCATCTCATAGAATTAAATTAATTTATTGAATATACTTTTCAAAAATATGAGAAAATAAAAACATGGAAATTAAATTAATTTATTAAATATACTTTTCAAAAATATGAGAAACTAAAAACATGGAATTGAATGTTGGATTTTCTTAATAAGTATGAAAAAGTGTTTTTTGATCTTTGTTGTGTCTGGAAATAGTTCTAATAATAAAATAATAAAAAAAATTTATTTTTATGACATCTTTTAATAGTTTATATAAATATTAAATTATTAAATCATTTCAAAATATGTTTTATATTTTCAAAATGATTTTAATATATAATTTTAAACAAATGTCTTATATCTAAAATTGTTTGTATTACTCACGTCTTAATAGATGTTATACGTGCTCATTTCTTAAAAGTGATTTTATTACGAATATTTATACAAGATACTTGGAGTCAAAGGCAATTTAAATTTATGTTTTTAAAGAAAATATAATGAAACTATGGTTACTTTTTATATCATATCAAATATTCAATTTTAGTAATAAAATAAAAATATTCAAGTAATAAAATAAAAATTTAAAACTAAGCACAAATATTATCAATTGGGAAATACTGAAATTATATTAAATTATTTTAAATTGAAAAAATTTTATTATTCTTTAATATTAAAGAATTCCGAGAGTTAAATGATGATACATTTAAAGGAAACTTTTCCAAATATAAAAAGTTAGATTCATATCAAATCTTGACATTTATATGAGGGTACGTTATTAATCTTATAAAAAATAGGCACATTAATTTTATAATAATTAGGAGTTTTCAGAAGTGACTTAAGTTATTCAAAACTTTAACTGTCAGTCCTACGTAAACCTGCAGTGTGTTTAAAAATAAACTTATTTTATATTCCTCTTGAAATTTAAATGTAAATGAAATTATTTTGACAATATTCTTCGTTTAGAAGTGATCTAACTTTTACGTTATTCTCATTTATTTGTAATTTTATAATTTTATTCCAATAGAAATTTCAACTTTGAAAAGGTATCTGCAACTCTTAAATCAAACAACATAAAATAAATAAATGTTACCAGAAATCAAGATTATTTTCTTGAAAACAATAAGCCATTAAGATTAAATAATTTGTTCCTGCATGAAAAAGAAAATCCTGTAGCAAATTTTTTATGAAGAATATTAATTTTCCTTTTATCTGAAAATCAATCCTCGTTAAGAATAACTACATTCACATACATTTAGTAAAAGCTCTAAAATTTGGATTATTATTTTAATGTATTTTTTAAACGGGAAAAATATGTATTTTATCACAAACATGAATCATGTAAACTAAATTTGTTTATTTTGAAAATTTTTGTATCATTCACTAACAAAACATTTAATGATAATCCTTTGTTGTGAATAGAAAAATAATAGAATATGTTATTTATGATAAAAATCAAAAACTCATTTTAATAAATTATTACTGAAAAGTTTTATAATATATTGTGTAGAATTAAAAGAAAAAAATTTTTTGCACATGTTTAACTCTTTTTTCAACTATGTTATAATGTATATGTTTTTGATTAATTCCTGTTTTATTCACATAAATTTATGTACGTAAAATCCATACATAAAATTTTAATCGGATTATTTTAAGAAATGAAAATGTATTAAATAATAAGGATTAATTTGTTGGAATGTTTCATTCTTATAGTTTTGTAAAAATATTTTTCAATAGTAATTTTTTTTTCAAAACTTGCAAATTATTCTTAAATAAATTGCAAAACATTTGCTCAGTTATTTTTAAGTTGTTTATTTCTCTATATTTTAAAACATTATTATTAACATGTTTTGATAAATCTTATAAAAATGATGTTTTAAAGTGTTAGAGAATCTAACATATAACTTTTTCATTTATTTTTATTTTAGTATATCTCACATATAAATCTCCCAAACATTATGTTTAAATTATGTAAAAGTTATTTATTGAAACATTTTTATGTATTTAACAAAACTTTAATTTTCAAGAGAAATTTCTAATCTTAAAAATATTAGTGATTTTTAATTCTATTACTTAAAAGACGAAAAGATGAAAATGTGAAAATTTTAGTTCTTGTCAGATCTCTTATTTAAAATTTCTTATAATAATATAATATTTTGAACTACATTATTATTTATTATATCCGAAAGTCCTACCAAAATTTGTATCAGACTAATCTTGATAACATAGAAATTTTTGAAATTTCTATTTCAAAATACAATTCAAAATACAATTCAAATTATTTCCAAATATTAATCAAAACTCCTTTTACTAATGAATTACCGAATTTTTTTTGAAATTTTTATTCTTAGATTTATAAAATGTTATTTATTGAATATTTCATTAAGAGTTTTCAATTATTTAAATGAAAACTATTATTTTTATTAAGAAGGATATACCGATTCAATTTAAAAAAGAAATTTCATTATACTTAAAAAAATATATTTTTTTTTACTTAATGAAATATTAAACAGCATTTACTAACACACCGTTAAAACACTCTTACTTCTTTTATAAAGAATAAGATTTAAAAATACTACTCATTTTTTAAACACGGTTGATTCAAATTCTTTATCATTGTTAAGAACGCTTTCAAAAATAAGCATATTTCGAAAATGGCAGGTGTACAATGTGATTATTTTGTACAACATGAAGAGATTTATCCATAATATTATCGTATGGAATCAGATGTTATTATAAAGATGAGTTACATTACTTCTCTTTTCAGAGACATTATTGGTTGTATTACATTTATACTCCTGAAAAGTGGCACAAGTTATGTAAAGTTTGGGTATAAATCTAGATGCCCTTTTAAATTACTTTCGTATGAAATTTGGAAGGAATGGAATCAAATTTTTATTCTGCATTTCTTTTTATTATTGCATGTGAGAATGTTTTCTTATTTCATTTATTGTAAGAGAGCATATTATTTTTCGATATATAAGCTAATTTGTTTTCATTTTATAGTTTTTTTTAGAAAATTTAAAAATTTCTGCTATAATAACCAAAAAGTGAAAAAGTCTATAATGTAGATTAGAAAAGTAATATAAAACTAATTCGAGGAATGATTTATTTTATCATGAGTTCATAAGAAAATTCTATAACCAGGTTTGTTTCATAGCTAAAATATTCATAATAAAATCCTTATTTTAATTAATATTATATAAATCATTAGCAAATTTTCCTTTAGGAATTATTTTTATAATCGTTGAAACATTTTTTAATTCGAGATTTAGAAAATGGAGTATCTCTAATGAATAATGTTCATGTATTTCGTGTTTAGTATTCATTAAAAAATAGCTGTTTTATTACCTAATATTTCACAAAATTGGTTACAGTTCAGTTTTTATTTTAAGTATAAAATTTTATCCTCGTAAAAAACTAATGCTTTCAAATATTCTTGAAATTGTTTATGAATATTTAACAAAAATGAAGTAATATATTATTTCAGCTTTATTATCTACGATCTACTTTAAACGTTAAAAAATTACTTAAAATTTATGTTTCTTGGAATGTGAACAAGAAAGATCTTGCTGCTTGTAGTGGCTCAAAAGAACATGACCTACAGAAAGTGTAGCCTAATGTTAGTCCTTAATGTAATCACCATCAGCTCCAGCACCTTCTGCCAGCGTATCTCCAGTTTTGTAATTTTCTTACGGAAAAATTTGGGAGTTTAAGACTCGAATTCCGTGAGTTTTTTTTATAAAAGTCTGCTTCATAGGTGAAGATTTTCCAAGAAGATGATTGTTAAGCGAATGGAAGAGATGATAATTTTATATCAAAGTCAGATAAATAAAGAAATGGTACAAAATCTCCCAACCAAATCTCTGTTTGGTTTCCTGTCCACCAGCGTGACATGCGGCCTCTCATTATCAGCCAAGAACAGTACACCCTTATGATTAACCAGTGCTGGCTCAATTTGTTAAAATTCCTATTGCACACGTTCCAGTTGTTGCGAGCACAGGTTTGCGGTGACCATTTGGTCCGGTTGCAGCTCATAATAAACCATTTGACATCTAGTCCACCAGACTCAAAGCATAATCATTCTTGAATGGGAAATCTTCCTACCGGAGTTTGTGAAACCAATGCCTAGCTGTACGTTCTTTCATAGCAATATTCCAATGGGCTTGACACACTCGATGACTTGATGCAGCAGCTGATAATCCCGATTTCAAGTCGTAAAGCAAACAACGTTGAACAAGATTTTATGACACGTCCATTTCTTTTCGTTACTTTACGAGTTAGGATTGATGAATATGAGAGGTAGACCTGCTTTTATAAAGACTGATAATCCTATTTTCAAATGACCGGTGTCTCAACCTCGTCATACACTAATTAGCATACTTATTCTTCCTTCATTATATGGCAAAGAGAAAATGGTAAGAACATCCTTTCTTACTTTGTACTTTAAAGTTTAGAGTTTTAAGATTTTCATTTCTAATCTTTTAAGAATATTATTTGAAATAATTAGTAATATTAATCGATAAATAATAATAATTTTTGATAAAAATTATATAATGATATTGTATGTAGAAAATTATATTTCTAAATAATTTACAATAGAATGGTCAATATTCAATTTTTTATTTTTCAAAATAAAAAGACCAAAATTGTTTTTAAAATAAAGCTATTAGGGATAAATGTTCTTTCAAACACATACATCTTTAAATATGTATATATACATTCCATGAATTGTTATGATTAATATTAACAAAAATTTAATTAAAAATATTTGGTGAGGATTATTAATTTCTAATTATAAATGTGTTAAAATGTTTAAAATTTCAAAATTTCAAATAATTATAAAAAGAACATATATGATAGTACTGAATTTGATTGAAGGCCATTTGATGAAATTTTTTAAAAAGTTTGTAATATATATATATATATATATATATATATATATATATATATCTTTATATTTTCATATTAACTTGCAGCTCTTACATGTTTCCTTAAAGTTCGTTATCACACTTATTCTTATAAACTTTCAGTTTATTTTTAGCATCGATTATTTTTGTTTTTCATTTTATTTAACTCACTTATTTTA
>JAPDSC010109051.1:417496-429001 GCA_026290005.1 Latrodectus geometricus
TCTACTATACTTGACTCTGACATTTAAAAGGAAAATTAGAATCAACACGTCTTTTATGACTTATTTCATAATATAGAATTTCATTTGAATGCATAATTTTTGTATACAGACTTAAATAGATATCATTATTAAGTATTCATAATACTAAATAGAAATTTTAATTTATTACTATGCTGCGTGGTATACGTCATCTCATGTTCCATATATCACAAATTTTTGTCACAAATATCCATTCAAAGAGATTTTCATTACTTAATTCCTGATAAGCTGCTTAGAATGCTTAACACACATGTTTAGGAAATTCTGCAATTGAAAAATTGTATTGTATGACATCTGCTAAACCAAAACCAACTGAAAAAAACAAAACATCTGATAAACTTTGAATGTTATAATGAATAATCATAATAGAATGATACACAATATGATACATATAAACAGTTTATATTACATAGTCTTTATTTCTTAATGAAGAGGGACAAATTTATAATTCAAAGTTTAATTTTACCTTCACTGAAATCAAACCATGTGAACAATTGGTTTGAATTGTAATTTTAAGTTTAATTAAGTTGAAATTATAAATTTTACCATACAAATAAAAAATAAATACAATAAATGCTCATTGCGCTAATAATTGTAGTTTAAAATATATTTGGCATAATTATTTAAAATTAACTTTTAAAAAAAATTTTAATCAAATTTGAATTATTTATTTTTATTTCAACAATATATTTACCCTATATACATTGTTGAAGTTATACATTAGTTATTCAATGAACACATTAAACAATTTTTTTTATTTTCATTGATATCCGGCATTTAGGATTCTAGTTGGATATTTGTGAACAAATGCAAATTAATTGGAAATGTTGCCACAAAAATAAAGAAATTTATTAAATGCTTATTATTATAAATATTGTTAGCTAAAAATGACTTTAATGTAATTATTTTAAATAAAAAATTTTGAAATATTGTTTGACTCAAACTTTAGTTATTTATTTTCATTTTTATTTAATATTTACAGATGAGAATACATGCGAGATGTAAGCAAAATTTTTCATAAAAGATTTAATTGGAACTTTTTGAAGTAGAAATTTAATTCTCTTATAAAATTTGAATGGTGATGATTTTTATTCAATGAAATTATTTGAACAGGATGGTCTTTAAAAATCTATACGTAATTGAATAAAGTTTCATAATTATTTTTATTGTCATTATTTAAATAATAAATGCCGATTTTCTTAAACAAACTAGATTTATTCTAAACATTTACTATTACTAAAAATATATACATCAATTTTAAATATTTTTTAAAGTAATACAACTTATGAATGACAATTCTATTTGAAATTTTCAGATTTTATATTTACTTGCAGCACGATTCACTGTTTCCTTCTTCTATTGCCCAAAGTCCCATAAAAAATCTTCACAGTGCAAAGTGTATTTATCTCCCTCGTGATATTTACATTCCCTCGCCAGTTTTATTTTTCCCGAACTCTGAGCGCTTTTGAGTGGGCCAATATCTGCAGCCATAAGTAAATTTGGGGAAACCATATGCGTTAGGGAATATATATATCATGTCGTGTTTAAATGCAAGATAAAACTTCTTTTTACTTCCATTATTCGGTAAGAAAAGACAATGTTTCTCTATAGCAGAAATATATTATTGATAAACCAATACATTTAGTACGAAATAATATATTTAAAAAAAATAAAACTTTTAATGTGGTTATCATAAACTTTATATAAAAATTATTTTCTGTTATTATATAATTTATTTACCTGTTGTCAGTTTTTTTTTACTTTCATTATTTTATACCTGATTTAAAAAAATGCAATGTTTTAGTAATTTCTGTAAACTTAAGAAAATTAACAATAAATATAATATAATTTACAGCATTTAAAATTTAATTTTGTTTTATTCAACGTTTTTTCAATGATGAATTATTAATACACTCTGTCGTACAGTAATGTAAATGAAATATAACGTTAGAAATGCAATTTAATTCAAACAAATTGTCATCAAATAAATTTATCGGTAAAATACATTATTCATTTCAAATTTTCTATGCATACGATAATTATCAACTAATTATTCAAATTAAGACTTCTAAGAAACATTTTGCATGGTTACTGATTTAACATAAGATATTCTAAATTACCAGAAAATAAGCATGAGTTTTTTGGACAAAAAATTTTTTTTAATTTTGTTACTAGCATTTCACTGCAAATTTTAATAAACTGAAACACCATTAAACATTTGAATTTCATGAGATTTGCAAATATTTTCATTTCTTCAAAAATGTATAATATTTTCATAACTGTAAAAATTATGTAAGACAATACAAGAATGTAAAATATAATATAGCGAAAAATCATTATAAAAGACAATTTAAATTCACTGATCTTTGTATTATTCTTAAAACCTAAAAACGAATTACATTCTATTGCATTTGAAACATACATTATTGTTTAAATAAACTTTAAAGTTATAAAATCATTATTTGAAAATTAGAAATAAAGGAAACTATTAAGAGCTTATATTTATAAATAATAAATTGAAAGCAGAGATTTAATTTAGATTCCGCACGAATTTTAGGAGTTCTCTTTGCAGTTTAATACTAAATTGGAATATTTATGGATGTTTTAATAGTAAAGTTATTTCATAGAATAAAGTAGCCCAAGTGAGATATCGGTTTACTCGTACATTATTTAAATTTTATTCTCGAAACAGAATTGAAAAACAATCTTGAAAATGTTCATCGTTTTCACTGTTATCGAGTCGCCTGGCTGTTTTGCAACTATGTATGAATCTGTTTGTTATGCAGGTATTTACATTTTTTCAATGTATTCCATGCTTCAAGGAATAAAAGCTTAAAATATCGATCTAAGTACAGCTGAACAACACTGTGAAGTTTCGGTTCTTTCCAAGAATTCCTATGTGAATACTTAACAAGATGCCAAATCTAGCATATTTTTGGCCGTTGGAAAGACTTGTTACATTTATAAACTGTTCAATGTCTTTATTTGTTCCTTAACTGATGGCAGGAAAATGTAAAATAATTTTAATATTAAAATTAGCTCACAAAGATGATTATTTTTAGAAATGTTTTCTAGTCATTCGTTTATAAGTAAACAAATTTAAAAATAAGTTTCAGAGGTTTACGAAGTTTTATAATATAAACTTTTAAATCCTTTTAAACCTTCAAAAATATTGCTTATGTGCCATGAAATTATGTATTTCAAATATTTTAACAATTTGATAACATCCTAACCCAATAACCACTCTACTTTGAAGTAATAAAATTAGAATTTATCACTAATTTTTATTATAAAACTGAGTGAAGTAAAAAAAAAAGGATAAGGTTTCATATTATTAAAGGAATTCAAAATACATTTTTTGTCGTATCAAGAGATTTTGTGGTATATTAAACATTGAATTGACAATAGTTCCAACAAAATTGCTCGAATGAAATAGTAATATCTTGACTTCAATTAGTTAATTATGTATTTCTTACCTTGTTATTTTGTGCAACTTTTTAAATCCAAGGAAAATATAATCCTTAAAATGAAAAATTAAAAACAAAATCTATTTAAGTAAGAACAACTATGATTACAGAGACATTTTCCATGATTTAAAAGAAAAAAAACTTAACAATGAAAACTTTTATCGCAAAAAATAAATGTCAGTATCTAGTATGAATTAGTATGAAGTAGTAGTAGTTCTTGTAGGAATATTTTTATTTTAAATTATAAATTATTAAGGTTTTAAGATTTAGTAACATGACTTTTCTATAAATTAAGCTATAATATTCACATAAAAGACAAAACAATCTAAATTACCAGAAAAAATAAAACTAATTTTAAAAAATTTCAAAAAATCAGGTTAAAACTTAAAGAGAGATATTCTTTTTCAATTTTACACTTTAATTGAAATAATTTTACCAATTCTTATAAATATCTTTCCTTGAAAGTAGCCGAGTGCTTGAGTTGAAAAGCTGGAGTACTAGAAATAGCTAATTATTTGGTCAATCGATTTTGTGCTATGCAAATATTTTATATATTTACTGAGAATAATTTTATTAAAGTCTGTAATATAATAACTATACAAATCGCAGAATACATTATTAAATAATATTTAGCCACACTTGATTTTCCATAAACACAAGAATAATTGCAGTAAAAATGGTTCACATTATGATACATTTAAAGTCTTTTGCCATGAAGCTTTAAAGTAAATTCCTTCAAACATGCATTATTTAGACTAAATGAGTATTCATTGATTAGATTTTAATTTATTTTGTTGCGGATAAAAGTAAAGGAAAACCTTACAATTTTAGAATGAGTCTTTTATCTTAAGTTAAAAAAAAGAGTAAAATCCAAATACGAGTAGTTTTGTATATGAAGATCTATGGTGTTGATTTTTTCACATTTTATAAGTAAATTACTTTTTTAAATCCAAGATAACATACATTGCTTAACATCTGTGGTTATCATACCACTAGATTCTCAATATGCTTTATGAAAATATTTCATAATCAATCAGATAACACACTACATAATTACAACATAAAAAAAATATTTAATTCACTGTAAAAGCATGTCAATGATAAAATTTTAAATAAAATATTTTTCATTCTAATAATAAATTTTATTTTGAAATAGTTATGACATAAATAATATAAAAACAATTGAAAAGCATTTATAATTTGCCAATTTGTATCCCATAATGCTATGAAAATCAATCCTTAAAATGTTGATTAAATAAAAAAATCATATTTGCATTTTTTTCTTTATGATTGTCAAAAATATAATTGATGTAAAGGCTTAAAGATAAATTAAATCTATTTTTACATTATGTAATAAATTCTTGAATTTTTCAAAATATTTATCAAATTCAATTAATAATATTTATTCCTGTGACAAAACAATCAAATGTTCTCTTATTCTGTAAGCAGTGAAATTCTTTTAATATATACAGTAGCTATTAAAAATATGAAATTAACAGTAATAATACGATTAAATTAAGAAATAAAAAAGCAAACTTTTATATTCATATTTCATTAACCTACAGAAAGTAAACAAATAAATTATCTTCTTTTCCTTAAAATTCCCTAAGCTAATACACGAATGTAAATATATAGTATTTATTACATAAGATAAAGAAGAAATTTTAAAAAAGAATGGTGAAATTTTTATAAGTCCATTTCATTTTTATTCATGTTAAATGTTTATAATACATAATATTAAATTAAGCAAAATGAGAGTTTTAGATGGAAATAATAAAACTGTTCTTGTAATCAAATACTAAAATACCGAAAAATATTTATCTAAAAATATCTAAATAAATATTATTATTAAATGTCGTTTCTTTCGGAATATAAATTTAATTTTATTGCACAAAAAAATCTATTGAGAGGTTAATTTCACTACTCACAACCAATTAATTAAGTCGATATTTTAAAGTGCAGGATTAATGTGAGATTTAAAACATTTTCTGTCAAGATAATTGAATACATGATTTGAAAATGGGCTACATACAGATTTACATTACTAATGTGTCTTATAATCTACAAAACATTTTTCCGGTTTTGTCTTTAAAAACACTTGTTGATATATTTTCAACAAGAATTTAAAAAATACAAAATTTTCATAACATTAATGTAAAAAACATTTTCATTAACAGAAATTAATGGAAATTTCTCTAAGGTTTTAAGATAATTTGCTATGTTTTTAAAAAATATAGTTGAAAAGAATTAAAAGAAATGTTTATTTCCCTCATGAGCATAATAAACATTATCCTTATAAACAATGAAAATACGAATATTTCTAAGTTTTCTTTCAAAGACATTATTGTACTTATTCTCAATTATTGTTTGTGTACGCGATATGATTAAAAATTCTACATGAAATCTAATTTTATATTTTTCTTTTTATTAAAATGACACAAATTTCTTTTCTGAATAATTAATTGAAACGAAGCTGTACCTTTTTGTCAGACGTTACTAATATATCCCACAGATTTATAACAAGATAGCATGAGATTGAAAAATATCGGAGGAATTTAAAATTTAAATTAGAAATGCAAATAATACATTTTCCTACTTCTGTTTATTTAGAATAATATGGTACTAAATGTAAACAAATAAATATTGCTTTGTCCTGTATATTTGATAAAGTTTTATTAGATTAGGAGAAAAGTTTTTATTATTTGTGTTTTTCTAAGCACTGTTTATTTTTGAACTATTTAATGATTATAAAAATAAAATCGTACCATTTAAATTGTCATTATCATTTTTTTCATGAAATTGTAAATTTATCTCTAAACACTAAATAGCTTATCAATTTTATGATTAAAATGATAATTTTAAAAAATATAAGTTGTAACTGTAGATAATTTATTTTTCCATTTCAAACAAATGGAAAATTAATCTACTAAAACATATCATTACCAAACATTTGTGAGCAATGAGAAAACAGAAAAAATCATAAGGTTTTATGTAATTTGTTTGTTATGAAATTGAACAATTAATGAACTTATTTGCAGCAATGTTCAAATGCATTTGCATGAAAATAAACATTTCAATTCTGATATTTGAAATACTTGCTTTAATTACATCACCTCTATTGTACAAAATTGACATAAATCGTCGCAAAAATGTACTATTATTATAAAACAACTTTCTAAATCATAGTGTAAATAAAGTTAAAACATCTTTTTTTAGAAACAAATGGGGAATTATTAAACGTATATTTTTAATGATAAATTTCTTAAATGTATTTCTTATTTTTAAGAATAATATCTTTATGTGCAAATTTTTCTTTGGTAAATATTAAAGAAAATGTATGTTTTTAAAGATAAGTATTCCAGAAATCTTTGTTAATCGTAACAAGGCATAATCTTGTTTTTCAAGATTAAAACTCATTGGTTATCGACACATTTTTCTACTTTCATACTTTGAATGTCTTGTTGTGGTTAAACTCGGCATATATATGAGTAACACCGAGCTAACCCAAGTTCGTAGAAATAGTGGAGATTTAATGAGAACATATGAAAATGACACAATTTAATTAATAATAATAATGTAATTTTATTGTACTACTATTTACATTTAAATATTTACAGTTTATATTTAAAGATTAAATGTCTTATCAACATATAAATGCATATTTATAAAACAACGTGCGGCCAGTGGGTCCTGAAGAAGAGATTAAAATGACTCACCCCCTTTGTGTAGCGAATTTCCCTTTGTTGTTCTGAACCTTTGCTTTCCTTTTGTTAGACTCTTCTTTTGGTTAGGTCTGTGCTTCATTACTCAATTCATCTTTATCTGTGAATCTCTGAATATCTGTATGTCTGGATATCTGCATATCTCCATGTCGGAATACTGGATGCTGAAAATCTGCATGCCGGAATGGTGTTCGGAATCTGCGTCCTCGCTGTTGTCGTCCTTTCAAATCATATCATCATCTGTGAATTCTGAAATCTGAATTCTCGATTCCGAAATCTGAATGCTCCATCTTCAACTTCTTAACTTTTATTGCCCTCATCTCTCCTCCCATTTTCTTCTATTGGATATTTTCTTGTACCTCATCGGTGTTAGGCTTCCAGGGAATGGTCAGAAATCTCCCCTCCAAAACCCTTGATTGGCCACACACAAACAAAAAGGAGAATATTTTAATTTCATATGGACCACCCATACATCCCAAGGGGAAAAGGACCCCGGGATGGAAAACTGCAATAAACTTTAAGTGCAGTTTTCGGGTGCCACTTTGGAATATATAGTTTTATTTCTTTATTACCCTTGTCTCTTTATATTACAATTTTTATGTTTCCTTTCTTTTATATTTTACAAAACTACTGCCGAGAGGAATTGTTACAGAATTTATTTACAGTAACATCTGTTTCCTCTGCGGCTCCTTTTATGTCGTTTGCACTACGACATGTCTCATACATGGCACTTCAGATATTCTCTTTTAACGTTTTGTTTTAAAATATTATCTTTCTTACTGTATGAAAATAACAGGGCAATCAATTATTTTAGAAATATCTTGCTTATCTATCCTATGAAAGTAAGATCCATCTCTTCCCAGCACAAACTACATTTTCAGTGGATCACATCCCATGTTAATACCTACGAAAACGAATGAATTGGTTGATACTCTTTCGAGGGATGGTCTAGACCATCATTTTGTTTTCCCTTCAGAGTTCATATATTTAAAGTTATTCTCGTGGAAAAAGACCAAAAATAAAGAAAATTGTTTAATAACTCCACCTCACAAGTGGTGTAAAGACAAAAGACCAAATATTTGCCTGTCTCTCCATTGTTACCGGTAGATCAAAACATATTTGACCCATCTTGCTAGTGGGCACTTGAAAGGTCCCACATATTCTGGGGGAACCAAAAGTTTTCATGTCTATCCTTAATGCCAGAAAGAACAGTTATCAATTCACCACATTTTGGACTGCTTTGTACTGGACTCGGAGGTTATTCATAATTGTTCACTTATCATATTGGACTTTCTCAATGTCAATGGTTTCATTGATCTGGTCTGATTTCTTATGACCAGATGGGATATTAGTAAAACCAACAAAAACAGAAATATCTTGCACATTGCAAAAGATTCAATGAAATATTGCATACACAATTTTCCGAATATAGGCTTTTGATAAATATTGTGTATAATTTCTCCAATAATAATGTGATCTACATTATCTATAATTATTTTTAGTCACTAAAACATTGAATTAGTCATAGTTTCAAGACAAATTTCATTTTCTGGCAATTATTGTAACTAAACAAATATGTTGCAAAAACTTGTAAATCATATTTTTCATTAGAGTGGTCATTTTGTAAATGAAGCATTTATAGTATTAAAACATATCATTATTTCTTCACCGAAACGAAATCTAATATTAATAATAAGTAAATGTAATAGAGTTATGAACAAATGATTTTAATTCCCTTAATTCCTTTTTTAACTCACAAAACACCTTATGGTTTTTGATCGTGGATATAGTGTTTGTAACTCACTTACAACTTATAAACATTATTTCATAACATACATTTCACTCTACGAAATATTTGGTGTCACAGAATCTTGCAGTGGACGTGTGGATTTGTCTAGACTTGCAGTGGACACTTCTTATAAAAAAATGATTGATGACGTAGATGCAATGACAAAATGTGGTTTTATTATAGTAAATTTATAGCAATTTAATTTTGAGTTATAATTCCCTGGTTGAGGATTGGTCCATGCAATTTGAGTAAAACTCGGATCCTACTCATTGTTAAATGATCGAGGACTGGTTTTACGTTTCTACTTTACGTCTGAAAATATATTACATCGCGTTAGAAATTTTTTATAAATTCTTATATACGAAAACTTGATTGCAGCTTATCACTTATTGAAATGATTTCCCTGAAAACAATATACAATGGATATTCAAATTCCCTACAAATGTTTTCAATTACCGTACGTCAATACGGTTAATACGATTTCTACATGCTAATGGTTGTAATTTTATTTCACTGTTGTCCATAACTAAAATAAATGCTCAGAAGAATATTATTCTTCATTTTTGAGAAAAATGTGAATTATTATTTACTTACCAAATCTATTTATTAGTAATTAAATTATAATTTGATCGTAAGGATAAAGTTGATTAATACCAGATCTGAATTAAAGCCCAAGATAAAGTAATGCTACTTATTTTCCATCAAGCACTATATTCAGTGAAAACTTTTAATAAATATTTTCATTAAAGTTGTTGTTTCTTGAACTAATTATCAAAAAATACATTTAGCCATCTTGCATTATTTCGCATTTTATTGAGAAATCAAATTATTTTAAAATATATATAATGTGGATAATATCTAATATTGAGTTATTTTTCCATCGAATTGCAAGAGATAAGAGGTCAATTTTTATTATAATATCTGCCTATATATTTTCTACAAGTACTTAGGATAAATATTCTAGAGCTTTTCAACATTATGGAGCCATTGTCATTTGTAAAGCTAAATTATTCAGAATGATATTTACAAGAAAATCAATTTTCTTCGCATCATATCCTTAATGGAATATTTTTCCAAGATAAAATGTTAACTTGTATATCACGGAGAAAACTCTTTTCAATTTCCCAATAAAGTGAAAAATGTTCTGTTGTAATAAATGCAAATGCATTCAGTCCTTAACGATAAGGATATAAAATGTACAAACTTATTCTGTTATCTCGAAGCACCATAGAATGTTATTCTTTTTCCTGATTTTACCATGGAAAATTGACATATGGCTTTAGATGAATAATATATCTTTTTCTTTTTTTTTTTCAAGTACTTATCTTTTCTTGTCCAGGAAATATTTTCTTAACTTGGAATATTTTTAAGAACTTTACTTGCCTTTAGAAGTTTTGAAATAATATTTAATAAAGCAACAATAGAAATAAATCTCGAACTAATCAAAAAATAGGAATCCTAAAAACTTTTAAAAAACATTAAACATATCAAATCATTTTAAAGTAAAATTCTAGTTTTATGTTATGCAATTAATAAAAAGATTTGATTGAACTTATGTTTTAATCAATTATTTACAATGTTTCCAAGTGTACAATATGAAATTTGATTTTTAATTTTTCGTGTTAATTACAATTTTTATACTGAACTGACAATTTTATTAAATTTTTTCATTTTCAATCATTACTTTGATTACTAAAAAGTTTAATTATTAATATAATTTTTTTGCCTTATTTTTTTATTAAGTTACATTTTACATTTAATTTGAATTTAAAATAATAATTATTCTTAAGAAATACATTTGTACTCAAAAAATTAAGAAAATACTTTTAAAAGTAGAAAACCATTTCCGTTTTCTTCATTTTATATCGTACATGTGTAATACTTTATCTTATAAAAAGACATAAATTTATTTAATATATAACTTCGTATTTAAGGAGTTAACTATTTTTAATCACCTTTATATTTACAAATCCTAAAATGAATTTTACATACGAAAATGAATTTTACAATAATACAAAAATAAGTTTCCTGACTGATAAAATCTACATAGATTTTTCTAAATTTCCTAAAATGATAGAATCTAAACTGTACATCGAATGAAATAAGCCAATATACATCCTCAAGCACAAGAAATTGACATTTAATAATAAATTGAATAAATATATCTTTTAGCTTTCATTATTTAATTTAATAAACTATGAACTATAATTTTTGGTTAGAAGTTCAAAAAATTATTCTTTAGTTATCATTTCCAACATGATATCACAAGTTTATTGTTTGACTCCAGATTTGTTAGAAGATTCTACTTTATAACTAACGTTATATATAAAATGAAAATTATATATATAAATATAATTATTTTATCCCGTATATGTTCATAACAGCTATTCTTATAAATATTTAATTTGTTTAATAAATTATCATTACTTGCGATACTTTTCTTTGGCTTTGTAAGTATATAGCGAGTCTGGAATATACATGCAATAAT
>JAPDSC010109051.1:429401-446349 GCA_026290005.1 Latrodectus geometricus
TTTGGCTTTGTAAGTATATAGCGAGTCTGGAATATACATGCAATAATGCGCTTCACATTATTCTTGCTTGTTAATACATTCCTCAATCACACGAATAATTTCGTATAACAATTATTTAAATACCAACCACCAGAATTCAGATACAAAAGTATCAAGTTTTTGTAATGAGTCTGTAATAAGCCAGTTTTGTAAGGAACCAGTTACTAAGCGTTTAAAATGCAAGAGATATTTGAAGAATAAGTTGCTCAGAACAGCTGATACTTTTATGCATCAAGGATGATCCATAAAATACGAAGTACGAGGTAGCGAGTTATCCTACTGAAATTTAATGTTTCACCAAGCTCAAGTAAATCGTAAAAGCACAGACTTTAACACAGTGGAAATTTAGCGGAATGTGCTCCTTGCAAGTTATAATGTTTCATGAGTAAAACTTTGCCTTTAAAAGCTCACACTTACGATATCTTAAACAATTCACACAATGATACTTTTTGAAGATTCTGAATTTCGGGAAGTGTAACACATCTGCCTCGCTTAAGAACTTTCATCAGTTGTTGACGATTCATTTATTTCACTCCTTTTCTTGCCACAACCATCTGTGAGATTTTATGTTTAATAGAATATTCGATATTCATGGTAAAAAATTTAGATTTCATGGTTACTTCGGAGAATGTTTTCCATCTCTAGTGCACCGACTATATATAATTTCATTCAAATTTATTTAAATCTTGATAACTCATCATTGTGACAGCAAACATTGATTTAGAAGCTTAGACAGATACCTATTTTTCCTATATTTATATGTTTTATAGACTCCGTATTGTCTCTAGATCAGATGTCGCTTTGTCAGTTTGTTGGATTTTTTCATTATTTGCATATGATCACTGAATCAGTTTTTTTACTTGAAAGTAGAAGTCGATTATCTTTTAAAAGAATTTCTGTTTGAAATAATACGAGTATAAAATAATTTAATTTTAAATAGTAAAAGATTTAAAACTGAATTGCTAAAAATATTTTGTTGAATTTAAATGAGAATGTTCAATTATTTTTAAGTTTTCTTGTGCATTGGAAGTCTTCTATTCATCTTATCTTCATAAAAAGAAGTTAAAATTTAAAAAATAACGAAATTTATGCAAATGTAATGAAAACACGTTTCTTAGATATTTTAATTTGGATTCAATTATTTATATGTGCCAGTAGTAGAATAATTGAAAAGAATAAAATGAGAAGTTATCATTTTAAAGTTTGTATTTTCTTAAATGTTATCTAAAATTTAGTTTAAGTTTTTATAATAAAGAACATATAAAAAAATATAAAAGTACCATTCAAATAAAACTATACGATTGAAATTCATATCCTTTAATGTTATTGTTCCAGTTCATCTAAATTGTGAAGCATGAGTGAATATGAATAAGAACTAAAAATCTGTTAAAAAATATATTAATATTAGATTACTAGTATTTATATATTGTAATCTAATATAAATATAGATACCAAATTTTCATAGTAACGTATTTGAATACAAGTGATATTAATTTGATTTTGAATGTCGGAACATAAGATTTTATTACTAATGGTGGGAAAGGCAATGCATTTCGATTCAAAATTCTTCATCAAATAAACTTCCAACACAAATTTCGTTCAAATAGAAAATACGGTGATATTATTCAGTTTCTATTGAATAGAATGTATAACAGGTGCAGTACACAGAGAAAGAGAGGTTTTTAATCAAAATTTCTATCATAAAACATTTTAATCACTAAATATTCACTCATTTATCCATTATAAATATTTTTTCGTCATATTTATGTATTAAAACATTAAATCTAAATATATTACATTATATTTCTTTCATAGATATAAAATTACGATTTCTACATTCAGTGGAAAATTTAAAAGAATTTATTTGATAAATTTAAATTTTAGATTATTAAAATTTTATTTTATTTCAATAAGTTATGAATTCACCAAACAGCCTGGTTAAGATTCTCAATAAAAACAATACAAAAATTCAATTTAGTACCAGTATTAACACAGATATATTTTTATGTAGATGATACTGCTATAAATAAATACACACACATGCACGCACACACATATAAGGACAACTAGAATTAACAAACTCTAGCATTAAAAGATGTACAACTACTGAATGAAAATCTGAGTAATTTTTAGATAAAAATTAAAACAAAACTAAATGAAAACAGCTCAATATATTCAACTGTTTTGTGAAAACATTTTTTTTTAATGCTACGCATGCATTGTAATGTAAAAACATTACAGAAATCGTACAGTGATTTCTAAACAAAAACAGAATGTAATCAATATTTTATATTCTATATTAGTTTAAAAATCAAACTTGTAATATTTTGATTTCTAAATCAATATAAATTCCTTGAAAAATAATTTATGTATAAACTGATCAAAATTGGTCTGATAATTTTGGTATCTAGAATTCCTAAATTTTCAAATTTCAGCTTTGAATTTAGAAAATATAAAATTAAATATTACTTATTAATGACTTACGTAAATTTCTATTAAAATCATTCAGCAAAGATCGTAACAAAAACAAAACTAAAATTTTGATAAATTTTATATGTATTGTTATCTTAGAAGTACATCATTTACAGAACAAAAATAATTTTCCCGAGATTCAGCTCCATTAAAAGGAATGTTTTTGTAACATTTCACAATAAATTTAATTAATCCCATTGCGAAATAAATTGGTAAATTTTGTTTCTGTCGTAATAACTTTTTTATTGATAAATTAAAATTGTACAAAGTAAATGAAAGTAATTGTTAATTTTTGTAAGAAAACATATTGCCCTCATTAATATTAAAACCTTTTTTTTTCATACATAACAAATGCTTAGTTAACTTTATCTCTTCTTTAAATTTTTTAAAAATAAATATTCAAGCATTATAAATTTTTTATCTAATGCTCTGACAAAATCACTATTTTTAAATAAAGGAAATATAAATATATGGTTTATGATTTGATCACCATAAGAAGATGAATGGCTCACAATATAAAGTTGGAAATTAAGTCTTGGAAAAAAGTAGGGCTTATAGAAATATCTACTTGATTTAAAGAAGTTAGTAATTTATCATTTTCATTTCTAAAATATTAGTGTACTATCTTACAAAGTGTGACGCTCTTTTTAATTTAAAATGTAATTATGAAGTTTCCATAAGAATAACAAATTATCTGAAGAAAATATATTGAAAATGCGTAAAGTAAAGGGATTTTCTTGGCTTCAAGAATTTATTATTTAATCTTTAAGGTACACAATTATTTGAAACTCAGAAGAGGCTTTTTTGAAGCATATTTAAATTTTGAGCATGTAAACCAGTAGACTTCATGCAAAAATTTGTTCATTTCATGTTATATATAGTAGTATACTTACACATGATAATAGCTATTAACAATTAGGACTATTTCGTATGAAAATAACATATGAAATCTGTACCAAAGAAATGCATATCTTTCTAATTTATATAAATTTCTAAAAACAAACTGAACATAAACTTGCAATAATTTAAAAAGGTAATAGGAAGAAAAATGTTTGTTTCGCTGCTAATATATATTATTTTAATAAAATTTAATAATTTATATATTTTATAGAATTTTAAACAATATTTTCTATAAAAAACTTTCTTATCAAAATGTAATTCATTTTTGATTTGTATTTATAAAATTATAAAACTAAAATTTTGTACATGCTACCTCAATTTCAGATTAAAAAGTCATCGGAATTTTAAAATATTGCTTTAAAATTTCATATTTTTTCTAAAATATTTTTTTAAAAATTTAAGAATCAGTTTGAACTTCAAGAAATACATACTTTCTAATTTTGAAATATAAAATTTTTATAATTTACTTAAAATAATCAAAAAATCTTAAAAACTGAATTCAATAAATATGACCCAAAGTTAAAGACATCGTTAATTTAAAAAGAAAGATTTTAATTTCTGTTTTTATCATATAGACTCATGTTTTAAAAAATAAATAAAATATATATTCCAAAAAAATAAATTGGAAATTACAATCGACTTTAAAATATATCATAATTAGTTTCCTTTATATAAAGATTTATTTCGATAAACCTAAATAAAAATTTTTATTGTATATTTTTAATAAGATTCATTAAATATTCATAAAAGCCCTAAACTCTTGAAAGTACAAATAATAATAAAACGTTTTTAGGCATACAGATTCTAACCACTCCGTAGGATCTTTTAACATAATCAGTATTTAAATATACGATTAGAGAGAAATACATGAAAATGTGATTTTAAGCAGAATGTTTAAAATATTCAAATGACTATACATCATGCAAGTCATTATCTTGCAATATTTTTCTTTATACTACCTAAAAGTACTCTAAAGTTTTAAAGGAACGCATTATTATTTACATAAAAGTAACGTGAAAAGAGCTTCCAGAAGTTAATATTAATGTTACAGCACGTATACGAAATGGAAATGTCAAACATAGTAGAGAGAATGTAGGAAAAAGTTTCCATGGTTTCTTTATTCTTAAGCAATAAATATAAAGCAGAAGTTTGTAACAGCTAATTAAACAAAAAAAGGAAATCAATAGGAAGGAAAAAACTGCTCTTCTTTGATTTTCCCTACAGCTGTTTTAGAATATTTATATTCATGGAAACAAACTTATCGCACGCATTCTACATTCTATGAACAATTAACTATAGCATTGTTATGATTTATTATAAATTAATTTTTTCTCAATATTTAAGTTTCACAATACATTTAAGGTTTACGAAATTATTATTGTTGATATGTTTGATGATAGTACATATTTAAAAAAAAGAATTACTTTTCAAAATATGTTAAAATTTTCAAGTTAATTTATATTCCAATTCGTCTTTATAATCAAACTATAAAATATTTGGTAAAATAAAATTCCATCTTGTTATTAAAAAAATTGTGGTATTAACTTCTTAATCATGGTATTTTTTTTTATTCAAAATCTCATTATTTATATTTTAAGCTCTTTGATTTGCAAGTATTGCAAGTATTCATATTTAGTTCAAATAACTTATTGAAAATTAAGATGGTGAAAATCTGGATGATATAGGATAATATTTCGTATTTGACCATCAAACATTATTAAAGACAGTAAATTATTCATAGTGTGAAATTACATTGTTTTTTTATGCATTTGTTTAAATATGCACATTTGTAACCGTCGACAGTTCAGTTAATTCAATTCAGTAATCCAGTTGACATTAAGTTTAATAATTTCAAAGAAAATAAGATGGATCAGCTGTTTTAGACAACAGCAAAAACATTTATTTCACAAATAATACAAAATAGGAAACAATCATTAATGCAGGAATCTTACTGAAATATTGTGAGTGTCGTTACGAGAGATATTTACCCACATCTTTCGAGTTTGCCTACAAGTGCTCTCTGCCTTTTTACGATGGCGTTTTAAAGTTGAGCTCAGACGCAGTTGGCGCGCATGTGTCAATATCCCGCCTGGCCTTGTAATGTTCACATGCAAGAACTTGACATAAATATGAAATCTATCTTGACATAAATTCAATATAACATACAAGAACTTGAATTGAACAGTAATATTATCAACAATTAAAAATTCTATCGGTTCATAAAAACTGCTATCTTTATTCGAAATAAAAGTATTCAATTTTCAAGTAATATTTTGTCGCAATCGGCTTAAACCAGAAACCAGGGTTTTTATTTTTTTCTTTCTTTATTCCTAAGCAATCAGAAATATCTTTTTTTAATACACATATATTCGACGCAGAATCCAAAATAGCTCTTATTTTCTTTCATTCTCTTAAAATCGGCACATTTAACGTACACTTCAGCTGTTGAAAACAGAAAAATTTTTCTTCTGAAATACTCAAAACTGAAGCATTAGTAAGCCGAAGTAGTGTCACGTGACCATCTGATTTATTGCTCTCTGAAGGGTTGGGCAACGAATTCTTCAGTGTAGGCTTATCGACGCGTAATTTATTATATAATAGTTTAGAATAGAGGTACACTTATATTCACAGGCACACTTATATTTCAAAAAGCATTGGTACTTAGTACGATTTTTCTTTAGGCAGATTTCGCAAAGCTTATGTTTATGAATTAATTTCATTCTTTCTTCTACGTAAAGGTTTAAGAATAACGTACAACGGAAAATAGGCTGCATATCTTCCTTACAAACAAAGCATATTTTGTTTTTATTTTCGTTTTCACTTATAAGAAAAGATTTAGATTAAAAGGGTTAAAATAATTTTTTTTTCTATAAAATGTAGTAGTCACATTTCTGTTAACAGATAACAAAACAAATTCACGTTGCTCTAAGAATTTAACAAATTCTTCAAATTTATTAAATTCTTAAAGGAACGTCTTTAGAGAGAGAGAGAGAGAGATTTATGTGACAACTCAAAATTTTTCCTCGATTCTCTGTCTAATTTTTGAATTAGAATATTAATGAGAACATTATATAAATTATTTCTATCGTAATATAAAACTTTTAATGCATGTAAATTTTTTCAACAAATTCAATCATGTTTCTAGTATCTTTACCGTTTTCAATTTGAATTATTTCAAAATTTAAAATTGCTTGACTATGAATATCAATAATTAAACGCTGGTTATCATATCTAGTTACTAAAGCATCATACAGAGAATCAAAACTATCAAAGTTAGTAGCTAATTGCTTAGCATCATGTGTCAAACAAGATCTCAAATAATAAAATTTTTGGTATGCATTTAATTGATTGTTATTAGTAATTAAATCATCAAATAAAGTTTAGCGGTTCATAGTGGTGATCCACTGCAGTTCTTTTCTTGGGGTGGCCACCACCAACCTTTCGAATTGCTGTACCAGTGATTCTGAAGGCTTTCCAAGTCCGCGAAATGACACTTTTTTTATTCCGAACCTTTCAGCTACATTGGTCACACTACGTCCCTCCTCCAGTTTTCCAATCACTCTACCACGTGTAAAGTCGTCCAGGTGATTTCTTCTAGCCATATTTCACGGACACACTCACTTGCACTTGAAACGAAAGTCTTTAATTGCCCCTCCGTCCTCCCTTTTATTGTAGGCTTGAACAGTGCACGCCGAGTACACGCATTTTGCATACGCTCACGTCACCTCTGACGATTTTCAATTGATATTTGTATATGCATGACCTTTCTAATGAATTACGTGTTCATTGCACAAATCACAAGAATTCCTTTTATGCAATTTCATGGCTTTCTGCTTTAAATTTATATTGTTGCTTAAGTTTTGCACACCAGTTTAATTTATGATACATAAATACAGAATTGATGATTCATTAAAAAATGTTGAATCAAAGAATGAAAATTGTGGAATATTGAAAATATGTTTTTAGTGAGAGATAACTGAATACATTAAATTAATAAAATTTCTTCCACTAAAATGTTTCAAAGTATAATTTTAACTTTTGAAGACAATTTATGACAAAATTGTTATTTTCTAGACACAAACGATTATAATTATATGTCTTGTAAAATAAAATTTTTGACATTTTTACAAATTTACTATTCAAAATAAAAAATTCCCAAAAATTATTTTTCCTTTTATACTGCGACAGCGAAAACAATTGAATAGTTAAATTAATATACCAAAAAATTACTTAGATATATTTGTTATATATAACCAGCAGTATTTTTATACGCTTGCAGACATATAATGTCAAATATGTAGGTATTAAAGCTAGGAAAATTATAAATACCGATGTCAAAATTTAGAAATAAAAAAGAACATAAATATAAGCACAGATTCTACATAATCACAACTCATAAATTCCAATGTCATAAATTAATATTTAATGCTTCAGTTTAATTCTTGTGCGCAAACTGATTTAGAGAATAATATAAACTCAATCAATTAATTATTTTTACGTTTATTTTTAGCACATTTCATACACTTCATGCCAAAAAAACTCCTCATTTTTGAAAAAAAAAATCTTAAAAATTATCATTTTAACTTTTCATGTTAAAATTAATCCAAAAATTAATAAATTTTGGTTTCATAAATTCCTAAAAATTAACATTCATCTTAAAATTTCTACAGTAATTCCTCATAATTTAAAGTAAAAGTATTTTATTAATAATAAATTTCAATAGCATTCTATTTAATACTCATTGCTTGAGATTTGAAGACAAAGTAAATCCTTTTATACTTAGTTCCAAGTTAAATTTTCTTTCAATTTATGGTAGGCTAACTAATTAACAAAAAATTGATTTCTCTTTTATTTATAATAATTTAAAAAATATTACTATCTCGACCATACTACTTTAATTTCTAGTTAGAAATTTTTAAAAATATTTATAAGAGAATAATAAAGATTATTTCTATTAAGTCCAAATGTTTTTTAATTAAATGTTTCATGAACTGTTGCAGTCAAAGATAATCATTTTATTATTACATAAACTTCAGAAATGTTATTGAAATTTTGATATTTTAATTTAAGGAAATTTGTGTTTTAAATTTTCTAATTTTTCTAGACTTTTATCTATAATTCCAATTTTTGATTAATTTGATGTGAATTAAGATTTGGATGTTTTTTAACTTCATTTGCTTAGACGTATAAATTCGACAATTTTACCTTCATTTGCATAATGATAAAAATATTACTTCTGTTAACTGTAAATTAAAGTTAGATTAATTAAAAGAAATCAATATAACAGCAATAAAATTTATTAGACACCAAAGAATGATTCTTGTATCTAAAAAATCACATAAATTGAAATTGAAAAAGCTTCATTAGCTTTTAGGAATTTTATTAATATATAAATATTTAATAAAACATCTGTTAGATTTTGATACTGCCAATATATCTATAAGCAAATGCTGATTTTATTATAGTAGTCTTTGAAATATACAGAAATTTGGCTGATAAAGCGAGTTTATGTTCTGTTTAATATTTATAAGCACATTTAGAAAAGCTTGTTATCTCCATGAATTTTTGTTGTTACAAAACAATTGAATAACTCATTCTATTTTATTACCCCATGAACTCTGTGTTTCCTAATAAGCAATATGGAATCATCCATAGAACAATATGAGAATTCAATAATAAAACCTCAAATCTTGAAACTTATTATCTCGGAAAATTTTCATTTAAATTCACGGAATGGTTTGAAGACAGCGGAGCAATTTAAAAATTTTAAATGAACACATTAATAAAATTGCTCACTGAAGATAAATTAATGTAACTGTTTAAGAAGTGGCGACTGAAAGAATGATCAATTAGATTAATTCCATGCTTAAAAAAGATTAAAAGACTCGAAATAGTTAAATTAATCACTGAAAACCTAGTTTCTATAAATGATGTAAAACAGCTGACCTTTTCAGTTAATGATACTGTCCATTTTATATATAGTCTGCTGGTTGAATTTTTTTTCATTTTTAAGTTTTATTTCTAGAAGTTTTTTTTTTTCGCCAACGCGAAGTATGTCCAAGCAATTTTGTTTCAGCTTTGAGGAGTCTGGCGTTGGATTCAACATTACGATATTGGAATTTTGCTCTAGCAGGCTTTTTCCTTAAAGATTTATTGTGATTAATGTGAAACATAACCCTTGTATAAATGTATAATTAAGTATAACCATGTTATCCAATTTAAAACCTTTATTTGAAATGAAGTCTATATAAAACTCAGATATAATAAAATTATGATTCTTTGAATTTGTTATGTCAAAAGAAACCACTTTTATCAAATTCTATTATGTTTAGAATTTTGAACCACATGTGTGTTTCAAAAGCAAAATAAAATTTAAGAATTCCATGATGCAGAAGAGCAAAATTTGAAGATTTAAATGTAATCACAACTTATTTACATTTAATTTACCAATTAAATTATATTAGGGTTATTGAGTCCTATATGTGTAGCCCAACACTATTAAACTTTTTCAACATAATTTATAGAAGCTTTCAATCATTTATATGTATTTCGTTCAATTATTTATGATATCAAAAGACGCGTAAAATAATTTATGGTATATAATAAAATAAACGCGAATTCATAGGAATTTTACTTTTATTACACTACATAGGTTACGTTCTCTTAATTTACACGTCATTACTTAAATAGTTGCATATTTGGTTTGAGCACATTTTTTTGCAAGTTTTTAACTGCCTCAAAAGCTGGAATCTGTGCTATTTGTAAAATGATACAGTTTATGAATTCAACCAGATTATATATATTCTGGGGTTTTTTTTCAGTTTTGATTAAAGTAGTCAAAAGAAATATGCCACATATAACTAAAGTGAAATAAATTCTACTTTATAGCATCGTGATGAATTTTTCAAGAGTTATTACTGCGTATAACGAACTGAAAAATATATTCAATGTTTTTCCGAGCATAGCATATGAAGATTAATGATGCTTTCTTGAATCATGTGCGAATGAATTGTATTCAATAATTTACGGAAGGTGTCAAGTTTCTCACTAAACATTTTTGCATAGTTAAGTTCTTCTCTTTTTACTTTGAGATTTTAACGCACATTTCAAAAGTCTTCATTTATAATAATTTCACGAAAATGTCAAGCGACTTCGCAATCTTAAAAATATATTTCTAAAATACAAGCAAAACTTTTCTAAAGTTTCATAAAAATTGTACTCATTCCAATCATATATTTTAATACGTCCCTTTTATTTTCGTTAGTTTAAATACTCCACTTTAAATTTTTTCATATATAAATATTTGCGAAATGAAATGAACTCAAATTTCTAAAAATACCTGGAGGAACTTAATATTTCTGAAAGAGTTTATGAATAAGTTGATTGATTATTTCATAAAAAAAACTAGTTAGAAATAAACCAAAGAAGTTTAATAAGCAATTAATTATTAAATTATTATTAAAGTTTTGCCAGAAAATGAGTTCCATTGATCAAGCAAAATATTTATTTTGCCATGTTTGCTGCATTTTGAAATATATTTATTTCAAAATCATTCTAATGTTTTCAATCAATTAATACTTTTCTCAATCTAATTGCTTTAATTTAATTTCTAAAATTGTTCATACAATATATTTAGAAAATAAAATTAAATAATAAAGGGGAAATGAAACACACTTTTCTCAAAACCTTACTCCCTACTTCGGAGTCTTTCATAACTCCAAAATGCCATGTAGAAACAAAAAATTAATCCACTGAATTTGAATTAAATTTTTTGATTTATATTTTTATGATGTTTTTGAAATATCATGGATACTTTATTTTATTTTCTTCTTGGTTTCAAAATTTTTTATCTTCCCAAATTATTGCAAACTTTATTATTGACGTACTACCATTTTAAAAAGCTGCTACTAATCATTAAATGTCCCTGATAAAAAGGCATTTCTCTAATATTATCTTAATAAATTCTAACTATTCTAGAGATTTACCAATCTTATCTACATTAAATAATATCAATACAACATTGATAAATCAGATTTCTTAGAAAAAACATGCTGGGTGTATATCAATACCTTATAACACCTGTTAAAAAAATGTTAATAGTTTCATGCAAATATTTCAAACTTTCTGTGTAATTTTTTTTTCACTCCAAACTTATAAATTTCTATGAAAACATAATATAATAGATTATTTTACCTAAACATTTAAGTTATTTCATTACTAAAATTCACATCTGCAATTTGATTGTTTTTTTTAATTATACCAAGTAAGTGTACATTGCAAGTTACGTCAGCAAAATTTGTGATTTATTAATATGTATTACTTTATAAATTTATTCTTATCAATAACCAGTTGTAATCAACTGGTCCACAACATTAAAATAATGGCAATATAAAGTGCAATATAAAAATAGAACTATAATTTATCATTGAACTTTGTGCTGTTGCTGTTGTTTATCCCTCTGGTATAGGAAAGCCAACACAGGTCCAGAAGCCACCGACGCACCAGATTCTCGTTGATTAGATCCTGTTCATCCTAAAGATCCTCCAGGAGGCACCAAGACAAATGATCTCAATTTCTTATTACATTTTCCAGTTCAATAGATATAATAAGTGATTCACGGATACACTGAAAATATTTTATAATCGCTGGTGCTACTGAAGTTTCAATCATATTTTATATGGGCTCTGGATCCAAAGATACTGTTATAGTGTATAAAATATGATGTGTATTTGGGAAAGAAATAATTGATAAAAAATCTAAGATACTACTAAAATAATTGGTAAATTGCTACATCTAGGCTTAGATCTAACATATATTTATTAAACACTCATGGACTTTAACAAATTAAATCTCTGGAATTCTAGAAGTTACGCACTAATTTTATGATCGCTAAGTAACCAATAAAAGAGGAGAAAGGAGAGACAGCAGGGAGCTAAAGAAATTTAGAAGGCCTGGAATAATGGTCCAAGAGGCAGAGACCTACCAGAAATAAAGAAGACCTCCAATGATGATATAGAAATATAGATAGAGAAATAAAAGAAGAGAGAGAAGAAAAGACAGGTGACACGAGAAGTACGCGAGGAAAAAATGATGAAGGAGGGACAGCAGTGAGATCCCAAAGAAAAGAGAATGACTAAAGAGACCTACCAGGAATGATGTAAGAGAGATGCAGCAGAGAGATACCTAGATACCTCATGCTAGAGACTACTAGAAATGCAGTACAGGGAACTTCAACATGAGCGATTCTTCTTGTGTAAAACCTAGCCATAGAGTCATAACCCTAGCCATTTTATTTCGTAAATATGTTTAAAGAATACTCATAAAATAATACAATGCATAGTAAAGAATCATTTATGTTCAATGTAAATATTTAGATTCTAATAATTCAATACAATTTTGTTATTTTTAACTTATTTTTTCTGATTTGTTCTCTCAACTCACCACAAATTCTCTACGATCCTGGTTTAGCTCGGTGTGTTTCTTTTACAACGAGTTCTACTACAGCAATTAATCAATCTATCATATATATTTTATAAAAATTTATTTCTTATTCAATGCAAATTTTAATTCATTTGTTAATAAATTATGCATAATTATACTGCAGCTTACGAAAATACCATTATATCTGGTTTTAATCAAGTAAACAAGGATAGAATTATCGATAATCTTAAAATACAAAATGCTTAAGGATATTTTAAATAAATAATACCTGTCTTACAAATCTTTTTGTAAATTGAATTTCAAAAAATAATAAACAGACATATAAAAAATAATCATTAAGTTTATAATAAATTAATTCAACTAAAACATTTAAATGAACTTTAAAATAAATTCCTAAAATTAATGACATTACAGTACATATATGAAAAGAAAGGAACAAAAAGTTTGATAATTACTTTAGCCTTAAATTAATTATTGTCCCTTTTTTGCTATTTATCGTCGAATATATTAAAAAATTCTTGTAAAAAAATTATAATAATATATTTGTTAGGAGTATTCTGTTGCTTATAAATTTGTTTCAGATAAAATTATGATCAATGAATCCCCCAAATAATTAATTATTACAAAAGACAAAAATTTTCAACATATTATGTTTTAAAATGAAATGTTTTCCAAAATGCATTTAAGTTTTCCTTTTATAAAGAAAACAAATTCATTAATTTTAAATATTAATAAACTTTGAATCCTTTATATAGAAAAGTGCCATTTTGGTTAATGTTAAAAAGAAAAATATTAATGGTTCATAATAACAGACAATCAAATTTACAAAAAATTCATGGATTCAAACACAATAGTTATGATGTTAAGCATTTTTATGCAGGAAATGCATCTTCTGTATTTTAATTTTAAGACAATTAATAAATTTGATTAATGGAATTTTCATCAATAAATATTCAAAATTTTGTATCCCACACCAGTGCATATTTTATGTTGTAGAAATTATATCGAATTACTTACGGAGCATTGTTTATTTATATCTTAAAAATGATGCCTTTTATTTATAGTTAAAAATGTTTTGTAAGACTTTTTGAAATTAGTACATTCATTTGAACTTTTATATACTTAGAACAAATGACAAAACAATATTTTTTTGTAAGATCACACTTTTTTTATGTATAACAAATTTCACTTTTTCTAATGATAATTTTTGCATGTAAATTAAATCAGCATTATGGTAGTTTTCTTGCTTTAAAATTAAACAAACTTAAATATTTTTATGAGACAAAAATGTGAATGCACAATGAATTATTTTTTTCATTTAATTCAAAAGATTTCCGATTCCTTCAGTGGAAATTCCTTGAAATACTTAAAGATATTTGTGAACTAAAAATTATATTATTAGTCATATTTCTATTTACAAATATTACAATCAGATAGTTTTAAAACGTTTTCTCAATGAAGTGTAATTAATTCATAAAACTGTTTTCCATTTTATTAATTTTTAATCTTGGACATCTTTATGTAATATCCAATTTAACATTGGAAATGTCTACTAATGTACGAAAAACCTTTTTTAGAGGGAAACTGTACTCAAAATAAATGTAACAAACATTAAAAGTTGAAAAGTAAGAAAATAAAGCTCCAAAGTGGGAAATCAGATATTTACAACTAGGAGAAAAATTTATTAATACCATGCTTTAGTAATCCATATAATTATTAATTACATTATTAGTCAATAATTTATTACTTTTATTATAAATATTTTGAACCTTATGAAGAAATTTTCATTTGTTAAATGTCATTTACAATCTTTGGTGTCTAATATCAACACTCGAGTAAAAAAATGTTTTTTTTTTTGAAATTTTAAACAACTTTTTCAATCAACAAAATGTGCACAACCATATGATTTTTCAAATGTAAAATAAAATATATCATCAAATTATTATATTGAATATAATGTACTGATAAAGGCAGCAATCGAACATTTTCTACCTCAAATAATGCATGTTTCTACAATGCCAGCAACATGTAGTTATGCATTAGCCTACAAAAATATAACTTGTTGCAGGACTTAAGTAGAGGGGTAGGACTACGAATTTTAAATAAGCAAAAATATAACTATTGCTCAAATGATTTCAATGCTAACAAAAGATGACGCATTCAATAGTTTCTAATACTACAGATTATTTCAATATGTTAAAACAGTATTATATTATATTATTGCAGATGTTAAGATAATAGAAAGACGATTAATGAATGATGGTAATGTAGGCTCACCACGATGATGCCAAATATGGTTATACTGTTACACGCAAAATAAGGCTTAAACTGAAAATACGATGTCAAGACATTCTTGTGTCTAGTTTCTGGATTAACCTGATTATTGAATGAGCTCTTATATGTAAGACAATGTAGCATTTTATCGCATAGCTGAAGCTGTTGTTCTGTAGCTAGCAATCCATTGTGGTGCAAATGTCGTCAAATTGTTCGTAAAGACATTTTCTGTCTTATAAAAACCCTTTTTATTAAAACAAGACTTGTGACGTGACTTTATGGTACATTAATACTGTGCATGTAACATTTATCTCCTAGGCAACTTGAAATTATGGGTTGTTGAAATCTTGCACTATATTCCATTTGAATGTCTTGGACTTATCAATTCCATATTTTGCAATCAGTCATGGGATACCGATTGACTAGGCCAAAAAAATTGTGATAAAATGAATCACACTACCATTAGGCTACCATTAGACTTCTGTAAAAATCCAAAACATGCTTGTAAACATTTTTTTCTCTCATATGAGACATCAAAATAATTTTTTCGCCAAAGAACAATGTTAAAATGAAATGTGTCACCGAAGAACAATGTTCAAATGAGAAAACTATTCTACAATTTTTTTTTAACTAAGCACACTGTAGATACCATTACCAGCACCACCTATTTTCCGTAAATGCCTATGTCAGTAACTACAGGAATGTGTATGTCAATAAATATATGAATGGATTTGTCAATAGCTAATCATTTGTATGCCATCGTATCTCATTCTTTCCCCAAAAATTTCTTGTGCTTGACATGTTCTTTCTTCGTGAAAAAATTTTAATATTTAGTAGAATAACTTCATTAACAAAATTTAAAAATGAATTATCACTCATAATTTGCTATACATTTAAATCGTAATAAACAGTGAAAAATACAAAGCGATTGAACTTCAAATGACTAATTGAAGAAGATAAAAGCTGCACTAAAATACAAAACTTATGTAAATATTTTTATTATTTCATAAACGTTTACGATCTCGTGGTAAAAGGAAGTGGGTAATATTTAATACTTATAGTTTATTTGGTAGCAGAATGGCTAGTTCTCTGTATCGTCATTCAACAATCCACGCATTCAAATTTCTTCTAGGGATTTAGCATTTGAAGCTATTCGAAATTCATTTTAGGCTATAGGTCTTTCTACCTTCGTGTGCAAAAACTGATGATTTAACACAAACAAATTAAGTACTGTAGAAATAAACTATAAACTCAATTTCTTACTAGCACTTGAAAAAACATTGTGTGAGAATTTTGCATTAACTGGTTATCAGTGTTATGCATCTACTATGAATGTAACTGTTGGGCAAATGATGACTAGCACTATAGCATTATAATGCAAAAAATGTAAACTCAAAAATGCCATGTACTTCCAAAATGAATTTTTAAATTAAACCCTTGTGATTGTCAATAAAATGTTTTGTACCTAAAATCAGAATTACGTGAAAAATAATCTTCAAAACTGCAAACATTAATTACTTTATTTAAGTATTTACCAGAAATCTAATTAAAATATCAAGATAATAGAAAAATATCAAGAATCAAGTACAAAACAATGTCCTGTATCAGTTATGATTTACTTACATAATCTTATGGATAATAACTTTATGCATTTTTATTAACAGAAGAATTCTCTTTATAATATTTAAATATTCATTCTTTTTAATTGTGAAATTTCAATGAACAGTTCTCTTTCACACTTTTCAAGTTTTTAAGTTTTTATCTAGGTTTCAATTGGAAATCCGAAACGGAAAATCTATATATATATATCAAAATATATATA
>JAPDSC010109052.1:0-11241 GCA_026290005.1 Latrodectus geometricus
TTCTAAAATTATATTCATAGTCAATTAAAGCCTAGGCTTCTGTTTAGAGAAAACACAGAAAACTTTTAAGTATTATGTTATGTGCTACAAAATGAGAAATAATAGGCCCAAAAGATATTTGAATCATTAAGATTACAAGTCGATGAAAAATGTGAGAATTAATAATTGATTTTAAATGAACATTTTTATTGAAAATTTAAATATAATAAATTATATTTAATTTCTATTCCAGTTTTAACAAAGAGAACACTTTAAAAATTTCTTTGGAAATCGGTAACACTGAAATGTGAAATTCATTGTATTTTGCTTCTATTATTGTTAATTCATATTAATCTAATAAACAATGTCTTTAAAAATATAAAACTGATTTTAATTAGAATGTATTTTTAATTAGTTACACTTTAAATGATTGATGAGTGTACATTAATAATTGAAAAATTCCTTCTTATATTTATTAAAGCTTCATTTTATGTTCAAATATTTCAGAATAAAATCTTAAATATAGTTTTAATTAGATATTTTAAGTTGCTTATAGTAAAATTTACCTCATGTCATATGCATCTATTTGACGAAGAAATGCTTTTTGCATTTCTTCGTTAAATAATTAATAGTAATTCTTTTGAATACACTCTAATATGAAATTTCTTTCTAAAAATGTGTGACGACATTTTATTATAAATAAACTGTAATCTTTCTATCATTCTGATATTAGAATATCAGAATGATAGAAATATCAGAATGCGGTGAATACACTTTTATTACAAAAATACTATGATTATATATGAATTTTAAAAATAGCATCAAGAAACTAGGATAAATGAATGTTTTCATCTAAGAATAGTTAGAAATAATGTAAATAATTTGTACTTTATATGTTAATCATTTTACTGATACGCTATCTTGAATTAAATTAATTAAGAAAAATGTGTACTCCCTGCAATAGGTAAAATCAAATTTTTAAATAATTAAATATAGACAAAATATTTAATCCCCGATAATAATAAAAAAAATCTCTAACAGTCATCTCTAATAGATCTCCTAGAATAAGTGCAATTTTTAATGTGATTTTAATACTAAATAGCAAATCAAAAAAATGAGCATATATATATTATTTAAATGTACGAAACTAAGGGGATTGTGTAACGATTCTTATGACAACGGTATACAATTGAATATTATCAATGGAAATAATGCATAGATATTAAATATTTCCTCCCTTTATATATAATGTTAGTCACGGAGGTACAGACATAATAATGCATTCAAAAATTACAGTAAAATTAACGTAGTAGAAGAAAAGAATAAGAACACACACGTTAAGTTTATATACATATTGACATTGTTTAGAGAGAAACTTCTAAATATTCATAAAACTATATCATGAATATTTACTTTGCTGGAGATTATGAAAGGAAGAAAGGAGAACCCTATTTTCTGAAAATTTTGTAGAAAATCGATATTTTCTAACATGCTGATTAGACATTGTACATTTCTCGTGTTTACTCTGAAATACTGGAAGTAAAATGTCAAGCATAGTATTAAATAATCAAACATTTTATCGCTTTTTACTCATAAATGTATATGTTTTTTTTTTTTTTTTTTTTTTTTTTTTTTTTTTTTTTTTTTTTTTTTAATATCAGATGGTTTAAAAAAATCTAAAATGTTGTTTAGTTTCTTTCTGACAAATTATTTTGACTAAATTCTGAATATTGGAAGTATTTTTAAACTTATTTCTAGCACTAAATAAAAAGTTGGTCTTAACAATCTTTTATATAGTTAAATAAATATAATTTAGTTTGATGTTCGAATTATGTTATATTGGTATATTTTTCACATTATTATTCAGTTTGTATAAATTATCTATTTATCATGTATTTGAATTTTTTTATCCACAAGTAATTATTCTGTTACTATGGAAAATGAAATTACCCACATTATTTATCTTTTTTCTCATAAATATGCATGTGCCCTTGAAATCTAATTTAATATAAATTGTTTTTTTAAAAGTAATGCTTACATGGTATATAGAAATGTTATTCATACAAAGTTAAAATTTTTCCTTAGAATTATGCAAATTTAGATTATTATATTATAAATTCTATTTTTCGATTGGCCAATTTTTTTATGGTTACAGTCAGGATAATAAGAACCATTGGAAATTATTATCGTTATTATTCTCTTCTGAATTTCAACTCATTTGTGAAAAAGAAAAAAAAATATCGCAAAAGTTTCAATACTATGCAATGAAATGTTACGCGTTATTGGAAAGTTATTCAGCTTAACAAAATATATAAAACACTTATCAGATAAAACATAAATTCTACTACTTATGTAGCAACATCCAACTTTGCACTTAAAATACAAAAGTTTGTATGAAATTTTATAAACAATTTTCACACACATAACTTTATCATTTCTATATGCAAATGTTAAATGTTTTTAGGATATATCAATAATTAATTTTAGAAAACACTTATAACCAGGCAAGTGCAATTTAAAGTTACTTTGAGATATTTAACTATGTTATAAATTGTATAGTAATCACTTTTTCCATTTTAAGAAAGCTTTTAATTTCATATTTTTCTAGTTAAAATTTCAAACCATTTATTTGTACATGTGAATGATGGAATTTATATTAACAAGTTTTTTTGTCATGAAAAATTTGCATTGAGAATATTGGACGAAATTTGTCTTTTTTAAATCCTATGTTATAAGAAGTATTCCAGAAATTTCTGCGTCATGAAAGTTTACATTACACTTTCTTAGGTACCGAATATACGAGAAATTAACAATTACGTGTGCAGAATTTGATAAATCATCTAGGTTGAATCATTTTATAATTGCTGTTTTTTGACACTATTTCTATATCTAAGAATTATATCTTGTTGGTATGAGTAAAATATTGGAGTATAATTATTGTGATTATATTTGGGGATTTAGAATCTTTAAGCCCGAGAGTATTAAATTTTGGGAATTTAGAATCTTTAAGCTTTTGAGATTTATATGATCTTCGTGTGATTATTAGTGACTATGGAGCTTTTATCATAGTTGTTGATGATAATGTTTTTCTTTTAAGAACTTTAAATGGCTTATTGTTAGTTCGCTAAACTTTTTAATGCATTATTGATGAACAAATACATGGGAAAAAGGGTTCAACGCTGGATGAAGGAAATATGTTTATAATTGGAGAAACGAAACTGTTGTAGTGACAACATGCTCAATAGCTCTCTAAACCACTGATAGAACTCTGCCAGTTTATGAGTATTTTAGTTTTGATGATCATATAGAAGTATGGTAGTGGATGTTAATAATTGGATTAATTGATTAGAAAAGCCAATCATTAACCTTCCACTACCGCACTCCCTCTTCAAAATGATACATACCCACACAAAATAAGTATAAAGTCTATCGAACGTCAGCTTGACGACATTTAAGTGATCCACCGTATCCCAATATACATTCACTAGGTACTTAAATGGTCCAGTAGAGATTTGTTGAAAAAGAAAAAAATTTCAGTTATATGCAGTCATAAAGTTTCAAACTTTTTTTTTTTTTTTTTTTTACTTTAAAAAATGCCCTTTAATGTATTCGTTTCTCAAAATTAATAATTTTTTTAATATCAGAAGTATTTTACCAATAGATGCTAAATGATGAAAATCTGTAATTAAATTGCTAAGCATATTTTGAGAATTAGTTGTAATGTCTGAAAATCACAGATATTTTAGCAGAATTCTTAAATGGTGTTCATAATGCTAACGAACGCATATGTGAAAACAATTGAGAAGACCTCTTTTATTTAGAGTCTGATATTCTGTGTTATCTGGAGAATTGAAAGTTGTATCACTTACGATGTTCAGTGTAAGTGTCAAAAATTATCTAACTAAATTTTTAGTATTACAGTTATACCGACTATAGCAGACTGTCTTAAGAGCTGCATAAACCATAAAGTTATATTCACTTTCCAGATCAATGTAGTTGAAGTACTCGTAATTGTGACATCATTAGATTTCTAAAGCTTATTCATAACTCTAAACCAAATTGTAATAAAATGTGAAACAATGTTCAATTCAACTTTAAATAAGTATAACTGAAAATATTTCTTCTAGAAAAGTGCTTAAATTGTATATTTAATAGAAAAAAGAATACGTAAATAACAAAACGCAAACAACCATATAAAGATAAGTCTTACCAAACTAACACATATAGAATCGTGAATTTGCTAATCGTATTTTGTTGTAAATTTACCATTCCCTCATTATGTTAAAAAAGGATATTTTTGCAATAATCCACTATAAACCAGATAAATATTATGTGTTATCAATTAAATATTGAAAAAAAAATTAATATTATCCCTTATATTTGGTCACCACGCTAGTGCTGTATCCAACTTTTTCTGTTTTCAAAATGTTATTATTCACACTATCTTTATTGAATTGAAATTTATTACATTTTTTAAACTAAAATTTTATTACTTTATTAGTATTGTTTCCAAGTGGTCACATCTACTACATGAATAATGAAAATTGTAACGAAAATATGTTTTCCTCTCCATTGTGAAATTTCTCTTTTCAACGAAATTTTCCCCTGCCTGCACTGCACTAATATCTGTATGATACAAATTTATCCAAAAGTCACGTGAATTTAAAGCATATTAAATTTTTAATATTAAACGTACATAATTCAAAATCGGTTATTTGCAATTAAAAATTTTTCAATATTTACTTTGTTTAATCTTGAAATTTTTTTTTTATTTTATAAATTTTACATTGATTATTTTTTTATAAAACAGTTTTTTGAATCAAAGTAATTACTTGCTCTAAATGATAAATTAGTCATGAATAATTAACATATTAAATTGAAGTTTATATGCTAAATTACATTTATATTTTGAATGCAGATTCTAAACTGAAGTTAAAAAATGAAAATAGTGTTCAGTTCATAATTCATTCGTAAAAAGTTATTTTAATTTATAAAATAGATATTTAATATTTCTCCTTAAACTATGGAATTCCTAATATGCTGATATTTGAGTAAAATATAAAAATTTATAACAGTATTTATTTACGTTAAGAAAAACTTCGTATTTGAAAATTATTTTAACATTTTAATATTAATAAGTTTCATTTTTGAAAAGCATGTCTTAGATTTAATTTTTTCAAGTATTGAACTATTAAAATATGTTAAAAGCTGTTTATTTTTGAAAATGAATTGCATATTTCTCTTTTCTGTAAGATTTAATTATTGATATTTCTTTTAAATGTAATTGGGTTTGAAGTTTTATTTTGGTAGATATTTTGTATCTAAATATAATAATTATCTAAATTTAATTTTATTTTTCTTATTTAATATCTGCATATAATTATTACGTATTCTCTATAGTTTAATTTAATTTTCTTTTAAAAATGAATTATTTGATTAAATTTATTAGTAAAACTTTTTACAAATCAATTAAAAGCTTTAATGCTCCAAAGAAATAATTGTAAAAAATTTAAATTGCAAATACAAGTCTAGATGTTTATAATTTAAAGAATGCTTTCATTCAAATCGAAAGGAAGCGTAAATACAATTATCTAATTTAAAAAATAATCTCATTCCTTAAACTATTTCACTAAACTAGTTAAAACCCATAGCAAAGTGATGGAAATGTATTTTATTTAATGTTTTAAAATTGTGATAATTTTATAGTTTACATTGCATTATATAGTAGATTAAACATGTTAGTTTTTATTAGTAATTTAACTCAATAATTGAGAATAAGTGGAATTTAAAATTTTGACTTTTAAGAATTTTATACAAATGTGAAAAAATATTAAAGTATTTACAAAATGTATTATGTGAGGAAAATTAGTAATATAATAATGATATAAATACTTAAAAGGTATAAAATATATGTGTTATCTAATTTACTTTTCTAACAATAAATCGAATTTTATTTAAAAAATTTTATATTTGAGGGGGTATTGATTGTTTTAAAATAATTGACTAATCAAAATGTGGGGTTAGTCAATAATATAGTACAACTTTGAATTTTTATTGAACATTAGGTAAACAAATAGGTTAATCTTCTGTATTTGCATTTCTTTCATACACTGTTTATTTATGATTATATTGTATGATTATGTGTATAGTGTTACTATAAATATTATATATGTTCATACGAATATATGGCCTTAATACGGTTTTAGTCGGTTTCACTTTCTATTGTGTGATTTTTCTTAGTATCTCTGGATGTTACTGTGGCGCCACATGTCCTCTCTTGGACCTTGCGCCATAAAACCCAACCAGCTGGATGTTACTGTGTGATTTTATGTTTATTTTCTAGCATGTTCCTTATTATAATAGTATGCTTCTTCTTGTTCTTCTTATTCACTGACAATTTGGAACAACGAACAGGATTCAAACTGTTAATTTTTATATTACTTTCGAATACCACTCATCATTAAGAGGCCATGTTGTTTCTTATGACACTTGATAATGCCAAACCCACTAATCAGAACTTAGGCGATTGAAGTCAGAGAGAGAGTTTTGTTCCGATTTTGAGTAGAGCATCCTCATACGAAGGTGGACGTATTACTTTTGGCTCATAGATGGCAACACATTATGAATCTTCCAATTTAGAGATTGAAACCAGTGAAGACCCAAAGCCTGGCTCCAAGCACCCCCAGAGGTATTAATTTGTAATGAGAACATGGCTGACATTGCGGCCCGACATTTTTACGTGCCCTAGTCACCATTAGTGAAACTACGGATCTTCGACTAAGTCGGGATTCGAACTCACCACCTTTTGGTAACGAGAACGACGCCCAAACCAACCAGGCCACCACGGCCTTTTAAGAGTTTATTAAATGAACTAAGGAAACACACCAATTATAAGGAATATATACGACCAAATTCTCCATTATTACTATAGGCATCTATATTCTATTGCATTTTGGTTTCATATTATTCCAATATTCGTAAGTGAAAAGAAACTTCGTAAGTAAAAAAAAAATATTCTTATGTAAGATGAAATAAAAATTTTGTTTCAGGTGACTTATTAGAAGGTTTGTTTTTACTTTTAATAATTATCTTAATACATTTACTACATCTTAATAAAAATATATCAATTAAAGGGATAAAATTTAAATAGTTTTTTTATTTTAATTTTAAATAGTTTTAATATTTGAAAAATCTTACTTTTGTTTTGTACTTTACTTACTAGGTTATTTTCACCATTCTATGGAAATTCCTTTAAATTGAAAAAAAAATGCTTTCAATTTATTAAGTTAATTCAGTAGAAATAGCTTATTCGTTTATGCGTTGTGAAAAAATATAAATTTAAAAAATTGTTTTATTCCATACCATTGATCAATTTATGGGATTAAAAATAGAATGCTCGCATAAAAAGTTATTATTTTGAAATTATTAAAAAATAATTTTAAAAATAAATAACTTGAGATGTAAAAAGCGATTTTAATTGATTTTTGCAACAATTTATGATGAAAATAAGCAAATAAAAAATCTTATGGAAGGTGAATTAAAAAAATCACAATTAAAGGTGTTGCAAAATAGTTACTTTCATTTCTGATCATCATTGAAATAAATAAACAATAATTCCACTTTGGTTGTATAGAGCTGTGCAATTTAAATATAATTAAAAAAGTTCTATACTTATGCTATAGTATATTAATTCTCATTCGCCAGTGCATTGCGTCATAAAACTTTTAAAATTTTGGATTACATTTCCTTGTTTTCTTAAAACGACTGTTGAAATGTGCATAACTTTACCTTTCACTTAATTATTTTATTCAATTGTGTCAGTCATTTTTAATTCACACATTCTGTTAAAATAATGTTTCGTATCTCATGAATATCTCATTAAGAATTGCGATTCCAGGAATTCAATTATTTCATTGCTGATGTTAATTATACTAGAGCGTCTTTAAAATCTTTGGTAAATGTGTATTTTTGAGTGACAGGTAGTAGATTAAAGATAAGAAGTAGGTGATTAGGAAATAAATGTGTATTTTTAGGAAGTGCACTTTACTATTGTGCGAAGTAATTTATATCATAATTTACTTTTACCCTATTTTCGAGGCTTCTCTTTTAGATCTTAAAACCTGATTTCATGCATTGATTAGGATAAAAATAAAATGAAATTTCTTTTATGCATATTTCGCATGCCGGTACTTAAGAAGAAAATAAAAACAGACGTTTACATTTATAATTTTTTTCCTAACACTTGTTGTGTTTGCTTCTTTCTTATACACATTTCATTTTATGACAATAATTTGTTAATACATGTAACATTTTTTATTATGAGAATAAAAATGTAGAAAATGTATTTCAAATGTAGATAATATATTTCAAAACAGCTATATTCTAAAAAGTGACGTATGTAATCATAAAGCAAGGTATAAAAATTCATAGTTTAGTAATTTAAAAAGTAAATAAAAGCACAAGATTTGAAAGAATTTAAATTAAATTAAATATTTTAGAATCAAATTCAATAGTCGAATTTCTTTTTTTTTTGTACTAAAATTCCAAATATTTATTCTACAAATAGAATAGTTTAATTACGTACTTAGGAAAATCACATTTTGTATATTTATTATAAAATCAAAGAATATAAAATTTTTACTGAGAGAGATAAATAAAAGACCAAGACAAGATTATCAAATAAATGAGATTTTTATTTTTTTAAAACTGAAGTGCAAAAAACAAATAAATTATTATCAAAAAGTGAAGAAGTTATTGATATAGCAAAATTTTTGGATCATTAACAATAATAATGTTATTAAATTTTAATTTTAAAACATGTAATATTTAAATTTATTTATAGCTAACAACGCTTTACAATAGAAAGTTTTGAATTGATTTTCTATTTTCAATTATTTCTGTAAAAAAAAGTTGTATTCCCTTTCAAACTTTTATTTTTGGCCATTAAATTGTAATTTAAAACCACTAGATAAAAAACATGTTACTGAAGATAATAATTGAATCTTTAAAAACACGAAAAATTACGATTTGTACTAAAAAGTAAAATTAAGTAAGTGTAATAAAAAAAATTATTCATTTCGTATAATACGTGAAATTGGCTCATATTTTGCTGCTGTACAACTCTATCTAATCGTCATATTTCAAATAAAAAATTTTATTTTAAAAAATTCGAGGTTATTTTCTGAAAAAATATTTATTTCGGAAAATTTAAAAATTTTGTTGTCCAAGGATAAAAATCATTATTCCGAAAAGAATCGGACAAAAGACACATTTGAAAGCGCTGTTGACATTTCTGAAATAAATGTTACTAAATTGTGAAGGAAATTTTATTTCAGTAATTCATAAGTTTCTTGCTTCAATAATTTTATATTAATTTGCAACAACTTTAGTAGATAAACTCTTACAAATTGTAAGCATTCATTGAATAATATGTGGAGAATATATTTGAATAAATAATTACAGTTGTTAACTATTTATTTCAATGTGCACTTTGTGTTATAAATAACACATTAACTAATATTTTCCGAAAATTAATGTAAACCTAAAATGAATATTTGCTGAAATAGAGCTATAAAGTAAATATGTAAATTCCGAAAAATAAGAAAAAAAATACAAATAGTAGTCTATTCGATTTTTATACAAATATATTTCCTTTTGTCCATTAAATTCTCTAAAATAATCCTTTGTTAAATCAGGAATTTCAATTTTAATTTTACTTTTTAGTACAAATCGTAATTTTCCGTGTTTTTAAAGATTCAATTATTATCTTCAGTAACATGTTTTTTATCTAGTGGTTTTAAATTACAATTTAATGGCCAAAAATAAAAGTTTGAAAGGGAATACAACTTTTTTTTACAGAAAAACTACTTTCTTTTTATAATTGCAAATGAGGAATTTCGTTTTAATTATTCCTTAGAAAAGTAATTTTATAACGAACAAAGATACTAAACGTGATTCCGCTGTTAACAAGGAAAAAGAAAAATTGTAGCAAAGTGATGTGAAGAAAATATTTTTCTATTGTTCTTTTTAAATTAATTATTATTAATAAAAATTTTACTTTTTGTTTTACCAAAAAGTGTATTTGTAACACATTTTCTTTAATATTTAAAGACGAAATATTTTATTCTGTATTAACAACTGCTTAAAGTGTTTTATTACAAAAATTAAAATACTCGATTAATTTTTAATTTAAGATTTTAAGAAGAATAATTCTGATAATATAAAGCATAAAAAAATTAAAATATATATCGCATGCAGCAAATAAATTTTAATATGAGAAATAAATTTTATAATTCTATGTAATATTTATATATATTTGAAAATTTATTTAGTCTACTAATGTTAGTTTAATTAAATTAAGAGAACAATAAGTCACCAGTTTAATTAATAGGTCATAAGAATATTTATTTTCATCAAAATGTCACTCAAATTCCCAAGCTACATTTGGGATTTTAATGCTAGCTTAAATAAAAATTAATACAATATATGAATATTTATTTGATAATATTACATAAATGATATTTAATATACTGCTAATAGATTTCACTGCTAATAGATTTCTATAAATTTATATACACTGCTAATAGATTTCTATAAATTTATATACACTGCTAATAGATTTTTTATAATTTTACATATTTTCTAAATGAATTTGTTACATTTGTTACTTACCTTAAAGTATATCACACATTAATGTTGTTAAATTCAAATTTAATATGTAGATATATGAAAGAAATTTTTTTACAGTTAAAGATATGTTAAAATTATGTAATTTGTTATTGATTTAAATGCATTTTGATTCAATTTTATTTACGAAGTTTTTGAAACAAGTTCATTTTGTTTATTTGTCAGCAACGTCTTTTCAATCAATGTAAATGTATTATTAAAATAAAATAATTTTCTTTTAATTAAATAACATAAAGTTATTTTATAATATTTATTAATGTGCTTAAAATTATTTTCTATAGACTCCATTGTTGAAAAATTCATTCCTTTTCAAGGTTAAAAGTACATTATTTTTGTGGCATTTTTTATGTGACACGTAATGAGGAAAAAGATTTTGCAAAAAATTAAATCTGTTTTTCTGCAGTTATTTTAAAATTTACAATAACATGCATTTATATGTGATTAAAAAGCAATTTAAAGAATTTTTAGGATGTATGTAATAAATTTTACTTTCATTAAATGATAACGCAATTATATTACAACTACATAAATTTATAGTTGCTAATTACTTAAAATTTTGATAATAGCTACAGATAA
>JAPDSC010109052.1:21241-53937 GCA_026290005.1 Latrodectus geometricus
TCGTAAAGTATAAAATTAATGTAATATTATAAAGCTCGATATTTTCTTGTATGCAACATGGTATATTTTTAAAGAATGTATACAAAATATATTTTTGAATGCGATGTTTCACAAAAATTATTTTTTGTGTGATTAGTTTTTAACCCAAATATTGCTTATTCATATTATACTGTATTTACAACAGTATCTATAAATATAAAACACCAAGATAGTAAACATTTAAATGCACTTAGCTAATTTATTTTATAAAATGTAACTTAAAATTTCGTCAACAATACTTTCTTTTCTGAATATGATTAAAATACATTATCAATTGCAAAAGTTTCAAAGTTTACAAATTTCATTTTTGTACAAGAATGTTTATTTAAAAGGATCGCAAAAAGTTTTCCAATTTTATCAAAAAGTTAAGTAAAGAGCAAGTACAGTAATGTATTAAATGACTGTATGTATAATAAAATTCGAATGTTCCTGTTTCTGTACATAATATAATTTTTTTAACAAATATGGAGTAAATTATCATGCAAGTCAAATAACTTTAAAAATTAAACAAACAATAAACTAACACTAGTAAAAACTAAATTAATTTTTATGATCTATATTGGAGTAACATTAATTACTCAAATAATAATGATAAATCTGCATGAATTCTCTAAAAGGAATAACATTTCTTCAATTTTACTTGTTTCTTGAGGTTCTTATTTTAAGTTCATTAAAAAATATTCAAATATCAACTTAATTTTGTTTTTCAAAAGAAATGTAACATTAGCTCATAAGCAAAAAGTGAATTTACTGAAATTTAAGCGTTAGGGATTTTGCAGAAAAATTATTTTTCCAAAAAATATTATTAATGTTATTCCTACTCTATATACCGAGATATTTTCAAGTTTTAAATTATCTTACAGAAATTTTAAGAAAATAATAATTCTATAAACATTAAATAACAAGAAGTGCAATGGATATAAAAACAAAACAACATCTGAAGAATTATATAATTTGATTTCTAAGAAACATATAGGTTTTTGTTATTTTACAACAAATTATATTCCTTAGATTTTCATAATTTACAAGTGACAATATTTTTTTATTCAATCCTATAATCAAATTACTTTAGATTTTATATGTGAACAATAGTTGTTCAAATTTTTATTTACTTTTTACACCTTTGTTAAATTTTACATTCTCATTTTAAAATACTGAATTACAATCACTGTTCTGCATTGTTATTTATTCAATTACGATATATTTATTCGATTATGATACGATATGAATCATTTATTTGATTATGATATGATTTCTTAGCAAGTAATGTATTTAAAGTTACTATATTCATTCTTCATTAGAGACACCGATTAAGAAACATTTAATTTATTTTATAAAAAATCTTATAAAAATACTATAAGATTTTTGAGATTCCTTAATCTGGTATTTTGAATTTATTAAGTGAATTCATTTTGTAAAATTAAACATTATTCTTCACAATGAAACGCGGATTTTAACGAAAATTCAATGATCCTTTTTTATAATCAATGGAATATCTTAGTTAAAATTCAATGAAATTGTTTAATTCTGTTTTAAAGACATAATACAAAATTAATTATCCATGTATTAATTCCTGAGAGAAAGAATTGCTATTAGAAAATTAAACTGATATACGTTGCAACTAAATATTCAGTATTTCTTATCTCGTATGGTATGAAAAATGGTAAGAAAATATAAATATCTAAATTCCCCGTCACAAAATGAAAAGAAGGTTACCGAATAATAGTGAAAAAAAGAACCTAAATACCTGTTCTCAAATACTCCTTAGAATGAGGTTAAAATATTCATAAAACTATCGTATGAATATTCATTTTTAAGGTTAAATCATGAGTATAAAAAGAATTTTTTCATAGCAAGAGTCTAACAAATAAAGTCCTCTATAAAACGAGTTAGTACAAAATTTTAGTTCTTTTGAATATTTGATCCCTACCATTTATTTTCCGAGTCTGTTTTTGATATGAAGTATTTTAAAAGAAAATATATAATAAGATCTTAAAAAAGTAAGGAAACAGCCTTTAATATTAATATAGAATAAGAAATTACTCTTTTTCGACCTGTTAATAAATATGAGTCATATTATATTTTTTCCTTCGATTATTTTGTAACTTGAGATTTCTAAGAAACCAAGGTTTGAAATTACTTCTTCTGATTCATTATTTATATATCTCCGAGATTTTCATAGATATCTTAATTTGTGCAGAAATTTCATGAATTGTAATTGTAGATAATAACTTTATTCATAAGTGTGAAAGATTTAACTCTTTATACAATTTTGATGGAGTAGTGTAGTTAAAATCATTCGTATTTTTGGATCTGAAACATACTTTAAAGTTGTATCTTAAATTTTTAAATATTTAATTTTTGTAATTTCAAATTACAATAGTGTTTCAAATTCAGCGCCTTTTATGATTACAGTATATCGGAATTAATTTTCTGATACAGAATCATACCTTGAATTTATAAAATATCTACACATAAAATGTAATAAGATTGTAAATATGTTTAATATGAAAATCACAAGCAAGTATATTTATAATAGGAGACAACTAGGGTACATTTTGAGAAAATTTTGAGAAGCAGTTAATACAATTTTCATAATGTTTCTTAAGTATTACATATGAAAGCACTTTAAATGAGGAAACGTTTATGTCTTCATTAGCTGACATTTTTTTGCATATTTTTAAGCATTTGATTCAAAACAAAAAGTATCACCTTTTCATCTACACTCACACGAATAAAATCACTTATTCTAATTACATGGATTCAAAAATATTTCAAGTAAAATATTTTTTATTTCACTTTATTATATATAAAAAAAAGTTTAAAACAGTGTCTCAAAGAGATAGGGAGCAAGCATTTGCATAGACTTCTATAATTTGGAATTCAATGTAATGTTTTCATAATAGAGCAAATTTTACTAATAGTTGTTTTATATCTATTAGAGAGTGATTTATTATGTCACACTTTTCAAATTAACTTAATGTATTAGTTTATTATTACATGCATAATTCACAGGAAATTTTCTACTATGAACAACATTTATATACAATGATGCTTAATTTGGATGTATTTTTAAATTGAATTTTATTTCATTTATATATGTTTACACTAATGTCTTCAAGCGAATATATTTGCAGTGGTAGTTTTCTACTAAGAGCTTTTGTGAAATGGTACAATCATAGCATTTTTCGTTATAAGTGACGAACAGTTCTTTGATAATTATCACCTCGAAGAGATTTTATTGATTAAATAGAGTATTTTTGGTAATGAAGAAAAAGATTCTGAGAATTACAAATCACTTAACTTGGTAAATAACAATAAAAAATAAAATATTTATTTGTCGCTGTTCAGAAATGCATTGAGTAAAAAATTCTACCATAAATCGTACCGTTATAGATTCATTTCAATGGGACAATGTTCATAAAAATTATGAAATCATTTTAACAAAACCTGTTCTCAAATACAAAAAGAATAGATTGAATACATCGAAACTGTCTTCAAATTAACTTTTATTTAATATCTATAAACGTAATTAAAAATGTTTTCTAACATAAACCAATTTTTAATCATTTCAAACATACTTAAAACTTTAAATAGTCCTTGTGGGTAAGATACCTTGCTTTTCAGTATAATTATTATTCATCATAATAATGTTTGATTGAATTCATAATATCTGTATATGAATGTAAATATATACATACACATATCCTCATATAGAAGGATTCTATGTAAATTAAAGAGTTAATTTTTCTTACGTAAAGATGCCTTATAGACACCATTTCTTTATTGTTAGAGTTATTATTAACAATAAAGACATCATTTCTTTATTTCTTGATGCCGATTAGTTAGACTATTTAAACTAATTGGGATATATAAGGAATATATTTATTCTTGTAATGCTAAGGTAAAAAAAAAAAAAGTTTTTTTTTACTGTTACTTACCATAGCATGCATACCAAAGCGTTCCCCTTTATTAATTTTTAGTTTTCTCAGTACATATATGGTCACGGAATATTTGCAAAAATCAATTTCATTTTCAACTGAGATCAAATGTTTTTATGTGCTTGGTCAAAAGTATATTGATTTTTGGAAAATTTGGTTTTCTTAGGCCATGCCTTGATGGCCCTGGTTTATACTTGAAAATGTTCTTCAGCAATCGGACAGTGAATGTATCTATTTCCTTGATGTCTAGACTAATATTCCCTACTTTTGTTATTTTTATTTATAGATGCAACATTTAACGCCCGATTTGTTCGTCTGCTCATATATATATATATATATATATATATATATTTGGATAGATTTTTTTTGGAATAAATCATTGTCTAGTTGTTCCAAATAAGGGTCAATACTTCATTTATCCTAATCTAGTTTTAAAAGCTAATTATTATTTATTAAAATGATTGGATTTTAATGTAAACCTTTTTGTTCAACTATTTCTATCTCCAACTAAATTATTTACAAAATTATAGTAAAAAGTTAAATATTTTAGCATAGCATTTCGTCAATATTTTACTGTTATAAAATAAATTTTTTTCTTCAATATTTCTTTCTAATTTATCTCACAGACTATTTACATTATAATATTTATAGTATATAATTTCATCATTAGATGTAGGTAGTTAGATCATTCAAACAAAAAACACATTTGACACAAAGAATTAAGAATAAAATATGTTACTAATGATATTAACTGAATATATTATATGACGTTAGAATGTTTACTTTTCATAAAAATTTTCAGAAATTGTCATTAACATTAATTTTTTTAGGAGAATAAGCAATATTCCAATTCACGTGCGAATATGATTGAAGTAACAACAAAAATAATGGTATACCACATTAAAGAAATAATTCCTTTCATACATTAAATCGAAAGTTTATAAAACATAAATTACACATTATAAGAAAAATCAAAAGATACATTTACACGGTAAAGAAGAGAATAATCTAGTAATGCTTATTTCGGATACTTGATTTGAAAGCTTCTAAAATATTCATAAAATGAACTCATGAATATTCATTCCTGTATAGATGGAGGAATGAATGAAAGAGGTAAAATTGATTTCTAGTTTCTTAACACTTCAATGGAATAAAACATATAAAATGTTTTCCATAAAACAGAATTTTTAGCTTGTGTTATTTATTTTAAAAGACATTTAATTTTTAACTTTTTTCCCCTTAAACTGTTATTTTAAAAACAAATGATTCATTTCACAAAAAGAAAAATGTGCTGTATGCATTTCAAAAATCTTTTTTTTTTTTTAATCAGTGAAATGAATAATATTTTAGAGGCTTTTAAAGATTGAACAAATAGAGCATTGTTATTCATGGGGAAATGAATATTATTTTCTTCACTATAATTCAATTATTGTAGTTGTGATATTTTTCTTCATCATTAATATTTTCCTTAAGAATTTTTTAATCTATTTAAAATACATTATATTTAGAATTTGCTGGATCATTTGAAGTAACATAGTTCATCATAGTTTAAACATTTAAAAATAAAATACACTCATATTATTATTCTATATTAGTAATGTTTGTTTATAAATGTGGTAAACATACAGAAAATTTCATACCAAAAACAGCACCATCCACTGACTCACAAATTTTGAAAAAAATTGAATTCAAACATATAATTTAATGGTTATAAAGTGAAAACACTTGATACCAAAATCTTAAGAAATCTGTAAAGGCTTAATAACTTATAATTTCATATAAAGATTTTATAAAATAAAAATAATAAGTTTATATGAGTGCATAAATCACGTTTGAGCAATTTTAAAATCACACATTTTATGGCAAATGCAATAAATGAAATCTTGAAATGTTGAAGGCCAATGATTTTAAAGCATAAACACTCTCATTCATATTTTTTTTTTTAAATTTCATTTGATTTTTATTGATTAGAAACACTTTTGATGAAATATATGATTTTCTTAGATTGATTTATAATATGTTTTTTCGGGAGTTTTCCTTTTTCTAAGAAATTGTATGGAAGATAGTTGAATAGTTTAGTCTTTTGTGTGAGTGTATTCACAATTTTATAATTGTTAATCGAAACATTATCTCTCTTACGCTTAATCATTCAATTAACTTAATTTTCTAATAAAAAACTTAAAAGTTTCAGATTTATTTTCCGAAAGAGTTAAAAGAAAAGAAACATTTTTTCGCATTCATGTAAATAATTTTGTACATTATTTTGTTCAATAATTCATGTAAAATTATCAATCGTCCTATAAAAATGTATTTCAAGTTTTACAATTCTTATGATTATTTGTACCATTAATAGATATTATCTGTTTATTTTACAATTGTGTTACTGATTAACTTGCCAATTATATGTTAAAAATTTTCCTAAGCTAGAATAAATTATTCAAAGATTTGACTGCAAATTTTATAAAAAATATTCTAATGTTTATTTATTATTCACTCTTTTACACTATTTTCATTACTATCTTGATGAGACAGCACGATGTAGCTGAAACATTAACAGATCTAGTGCTCATAGAGAGAAACGTGTTAGAATATTCAAATGGAGCATTTCATGTGTACTGGATGTGTAAATGTTGATTAATTTGCATATATGCATTGATGCGTGATAGTTTCGGAAATGTTTAACGGATAAATAGTTGAACACATTTAAATCATTCTAGTGAATCCTAGGAAGTACAGCATGCCAAAAGTAAAAGCTTTCAAATTAGTTTGGAAATTAGGCAATTGGTATTACTTGTCAGTTTTGCAAATCGACGTTTATTTTCAATAATATTTTTCTTGCATTTTGTTTTATTTGAAATATATTTAATTTTTATTAGGTTATTTGCAATGTTTTAAATATCAAAAAACCAATTGCAGTTTATTATATTTGTAATATAATTGTATTTTAAAGTATCCATAACTAAATAAATAAATCACTTTTAAGTAAGTATGGTTTTTGCATAATTTTACGTACCACTTATTTCCAAAATATACTTAAATCTATTTAAATACACGAAAAAGCTGTTTTATAATTTATAATAATTCTCTAGTTATTTGTCATTTTATGATGGCATACAAATTTTCAAATAAAATATTTTTGATACGTAAAACCCTCATTTCATAAAATTTTATGTAAAGATTTTAAAAAAAAAACGAAAAAAATAAGGACGCATTAATTTATTTTTCACGTGTAATTATTTTAAGCCAAGAAATATTTACTTTTTAACTTTTAATTTTAGAAAAAAGTGTGTTAAAAATTTCTATCAAAATTTTTCAAATATAAAATCAAAACTATTTTTTTAAATATATACGTTTATTTGTATGATTTTAAAAAATTTCGAAATAATTTACTGAAACATTATGAAAAACAAAAAAAATATTCGTGGAATCTAACATTGTTAGTTATTACAGTTAAGAGTATTTGTAAACAGAATAGATATTAATAATGTTAAAAATATGTTAATTATTAAAAGTCTTGTTTTCAATTTGATTATTATTCTATCCAATGTAAAAAACTAATTTCATCAAAGTTGTTAGATATTTTCAATATACTGGAAACAATAAATATTTACACAACTAAATGTCTATTTAAGTGAGAGATCTTAAAATCTTTGAAAGCCGCATAAGCATTTATGTCTGAATTATCATTCAGTTTGCAGTAGGCAAACTAATATAAAAATCCTCATTTAAAAACTGCATGGTACCGTCTTTCATAAAGTTGGGTGTAGATAATGAAATTTTTACTGTAATATATTCTCAATGCAATCTTATAAAAGATAGCATTTTGTAAGCAAAATTTTATTTAAGCCATATCATAAAACAACACAGTTGAAGACAAGAAACAAACAGACTACAAACAGAAATACCAAGTGAATATGCATTACTTGGTATTTTATTTTCTGCTCATATATTTTTGTCAATTGGCATTGCACGATGTTGATTAAAATATATTCAGGAGCTTTAGATTTTCCATTAAATTAAAAAGTAAAATTATTGAAGAATTTTTTTTTTCACATACATCAAATTTAGATGCTAGATTTAAATCTGAAAATACAAATGATGGAATAAAGCAGAATAATATAAAACCTTTTTTTTTTAATTTTGAACCTAAAGATATTCAAAATGATCTCAGTCACATGATTTTTTCACAGTCACATGAAATCATCAGTGACGTGATTTTTTTTTAATATAAACTACTTGATCATGCAAAGGGCTTATTAAATATCAACCGTCAGTTCCATCATAATAGTAAAAAAGTGACAGTATAAAAGATACTATATATACTCTCCAACTAGATGTCTACTAGTGTCAAATATAACAAACGTAAAAACCAACTTTACCCAAACATTTATCATTTGCTCTGTAATAAACACTCAAGAAAGAACAATTTTATTAAAATTCAATGAGTTGTATATTAATATAATAGTTATTTTTTGTACCATCATACTGTTTGTGCTGTTGGTAGTAAGTTTTAAGGTGATATTGAAATTCACTCTCATTTTTTTCTAGTATCACCACTAAATACTCCAAAATGTTTTTTCAAAAATGATTGTAACATTAAAAAAAATAAATAAAAAAAATAGAAAGAAAAATAAAAAAATAAAAAAAAACGACATCATCTTACAAAGTAAAGCAATTTAATTTTTCTCATGTTATATATTTTTGAAACTTAAAAGTATTATCATAGCTATGTTTATAAATATATGCTATTAACCTGTAATAAATAAAGTATCTGCATTACTTCCCTTGAATTTGCTTTTTGATTGAACAGGCAAATGCCCTTGGTGGCCTGTATAGTTTGGAGACCATTCATAATCAAAAGTTTGTGAATTAGAATCTCGATTTTACCGAAGATCCATGGTAATCATTAAAGGTATTTTAGTCATGTTGATTAAACCGTTATTAATTCAAGTGATTGCGTCTTTTAATTCAAGTGATACCTTTCGAGGTTGCAGTCCAAGCATAGGGAGTTGTCTACTTGGTGATTCTGAGTGAGAAGCAATGACATATACCTGTGCACTGAATAGCCTGAGTTACTCAACGGCTGAGTTGAAGCTCGTAAATGTCCAATCCTGGAACATTTACAATCAGCCATATTTCTATAAAATAATTCGCGGCCACACATAACACGAAATGCTCATAAGTTCTGCTGTACTGATCAGTCAGGTCATCATTGAATAGAAGGTAATAATAATAATAAGGGAAGTCTTGTCCTTTGTATATTTGCATTTCTGTTTTAAATGGGCCTTCTCTAACAGTATATTGCATTTAAGTAAATTATAACTTGAAAATAGAATACGAATATGAAATTCCCCTCTGGGATAAAAAAGGCAATTCAACATTGCTTACATTAATGCAATGAGCAAAATTATGCTTGTTATTTTCATTAGACTTTATAACATATTCTATAGATAAACCAAAACATGTAAAAATAAAATTGCCAATATATGCATGCAAAAGCATAAAATTAAATAATCGTGTCATCTAATTATAAATATAATATAATATATAAGAATGAAAAACATTTCTTTAGGATGTATACAATTGAAGAACTTTCAATTTATTATATTTCTATGGAGTGGTTTGAATATATAAATTAGGTAATACTTATTAGATATTAATGGGGCTTTTAATATTAAGTTTCATGATGGTATATAAAACAATTTTAAAATATTTTAAGATAATGTAATATTAAATACATTTATTTTTCTTATAATCTTTATATTCTAAGAGTACTAAGTAAATTTATCTATTAATGCAGTTTACTTCTTTAAGGTACTATTGAATGTTTAAGAAAAAATGATTTGCAGTATACTAGAATTTACCTGACATTTTATTGATGTCATAAATGCGTTGCTTCTTAACGAGCTCGATAAATAATGCACAAATTCCATCTTCTTAGATGATGAGTTTCGAGCTGAAATACTCTAAAAAATAGATGAAAATTCTCATAAAATGGATGGAGTTAAATTATCAATTTTTTATGACTTTATATGGCAGAATCGGTTCGTACTTCTCACAGAGACACTGTCGTAAAATGTGAAAATATGTAGAATTTTTATTTTATAATAATATATCCATATTTTTTATGACTTAATATGTGGTGGTGATTTCTAATATTAGAAAATAATTTTGATTGTTTTAAATATTATACCCGAACTTAAGAACATATTCATTTATATATTATTTTATATAGTTATTAACGGATTCGCAATTCTTAAAGTTCAATGTAAAAATTTTATATAAAAATTTTTTGATGAATTACAAAACACAGACAAATATTTGATATTTAAAAATCTTTAAAACTACTGTTGTTATAGTAAAAATCATGAAAATCAATTTTCAACTTTGTTATCTTGTTCTAATAAAATTAAAAATATGTACATTTTCCTTTGTTTTTTTGGAAATAAGGAGAATATTTTGCCAATAAATATACCAAAAGAAGTAAATAAATGGAATCAATTTCCTTAAATTGAAATATACTACAGAAATTTAATGTATAAGTGATAAATATAAGGTTTTATGGAAAAATGCTTTCCCTTTCTACAAAATTATAAGTATAATATAAAATACTAGTAAAATTTATTCAAAATAATAGTATAATCTTAAAAAGAAAAGTATAATTTTCTTAAGTTAAGATTCATATTAAGATATTACTTAATATGAATCATGTTAGTTCATGTTTGTCTATGTATAAGAAGGTTTTAACACCTCGTCATACAGAAATGCGTACTTTTACATACATAGTATTGTTACCTTATTATAAATTCAGAATAAAAGTTTGTATGAACTTATTCATTACTCTTATGTCATAAAATACTAATTGAAAAAACTGAAAAAAAAATAATTTTTTTAACATTTTTTGACCGTTAATTTTTTATACGCAAACCAGAAGTTTAAGCTTGTAGCGAACAATAAGTGTAATTTTTATAGCTGTCTATGCTAGAAAATATATTATTAGTTTGTTTTGGATATGATACCAGTAAACAATATAATTATTTCCATAATTTATTTTAATTATTCCCTCATATATTTGGGAAAATGTATTATATATGTAAATGATATATAATAATTTTTTGAAGGCAATCTAATAAAGTACTTGCACACATGCTAGTTTCATTTTGATTACTATAATAACAACAAATTATAAATGTTGGTTAATTATGTTACTGCGTTTTGCCTGTTTTTTGATTACTTTCACAATGCATTCAATAACAAATATATATTGCTATTATTAAAATAAATGTAACTTAAATTGTGTAAATACTTTTAAATATTCTTATCCAATGCATGCATTAACCTAAGAAACATATTGACAAATATTATGATTTTCAATGCATCACAAATCTTTTTAAATATTGCGTAATTTACTCTATTAATGTACATATTTATTTTTTTTCAAATGATCAATTCTTTACAAAATATAAGCACCATTCAATTATGCCTTAAATATTGTTTGTAGCTTAAAAGAAAATTCCTCTAACAAATGCAAGAAAAATGTAAAGCAATGAAATCGCAAAATGCTTTCTGTTTAGGAAATAACTAATATAAATATATGAAAGTAAAATTATTTTTATATTTCTTATATTTTATAAAGATATTATTGAAAATTATTACTGACTGCATTGCATTAAATAAATGCAAGATATTTTTAAGATATTTGATGCAATAAATTAATAAAACTAAACTTAATTTAAATATTTTTCAATTATATGGCAGGTTAAACATGCGAATTTGAATTGTTACTTAGAATGATATAAAACTGTAAGTTATATTTCATAATGATAGATTGACAGACAGATTATTCACTATTTTTTAAAAGTTATCCGACCAGTCATTCGTATCATCTGCAATCCTCATCGTATGACAAACTTTTGAAAAGTTGAGGTAAATGTTGTCTTGTTTCTTGAAAAGCAGATAATTCCCTCTAAGGGATGAAACAGTGATGTATAATTTGGCACTCATGATCTTGAAAAATTGCTCTTGAACCAAGTTTAGGTCTTCTAGTCAAGGACAGTGGATTTTGTTTTCAACTTTCAAAAACGATTGATTTTTGTGTTATTCATAATTATTTTGAGATTTGTTTTTTCCGAAACCTAGACACTCCTTCTAAATGTGTACCAACAGAAAGCCCTTTTTAAATGGTTAAAGTTCTATTGTTTATCTTATATATATTACTTTATACTGCATTCTTGCTAAAAAATATTTATATATATAGCTTTGACTACTTTCTACAGACATAACCCACATCATAAAAAAACTGCATATCATCTACTTTTAACAAATATTTAAATATAAATATGATGAGTTTTAGATTTTTAACTAGCTATAGACGCACATTTCCATAAATTAAGAATAATGCAGAAGCAAATGGAAATAGAACAAGAATAAATGTCACTTTATAAAAATATCACACAATTGGACAGGGATGATTATGTGTGATTTATAAGAAGTCATAGTGATTTATATAAGCCAAACATTCGAAAAATGACTAAAGCTTAAGAGAGGGAGACCTGTTGCAAAGAAGAAAATGTTAACAACCCCTTCGTTCGCCGCTCATTGCAACGACTGCATGGATATGACACAGAGGACTCATGTGGATATTATTTTATGTATTAGAATCATCAGCCTCTTCGTAAGCGGGCTTACGCAGATTTCAAATGAAGAGAACTTTGAAATGTCCAATGTGTCATCTATAGGCCCAGGCAACGACCTCAAGATGAAGGTAATGCCAATAGACGTTACATTACAGGTCATCTTCGAGTGGCTACTTCGAATGAAGATCGGTATTAGACAGTAACCATCGAATGAAATAGATGGAGCATAGCAGTGATCATGTCAGCTATCGTCAGTCACTGTTACAACCACTTCAAGGAAAGTCATGTACCGGCTTTTGGGATAGTATGGTACTAGCAAGACAGTCAGATGTGTTCCGATAAAGGCAACTCATTACCATCAGTAATTATCCTGGACTAGAGATCATGCGATGCGAACACCATCACAGTGTGTTTCAATTAATTTTTAGAAGAGTCAATGTTTTATCTTGCAGTACAATTAATGCTGGACGTTAATATGGAGATGGTAGTTTGGGTTTTATGGCACAAGATCCAAGAGAGGACATGCTGCGCCACGTTAATATGGAGAACGTCAGGTATCCAATTACATCAAGACAACATTATTGAACATCAATATTTTCAATGGTGAAGGAGTACTCGTTTGGACGATATTAGAGGATATTATACTAGAATCCAAAACAGACCTGCATGTTTAAATTAGAAGCATGGTACACCAAATTTAATGAAAATTCCTTCTAGAATAATATGTCAGTTTGCTCAGAGGTGTAGTGGGATTTGACTTTTTCCAGTCGGAATACATCACTTGTATGTAATGGCCAACCTTCTCACAAAACTTAATTCAATATAGCATGTTTAAGACAACTTTGCCCATGAATCACAGTTCTGAAATCACTTTCTACACCTGTAACAGATCTTTGGAGATTTTTGCTTAATGTGAGTAGTTCTCTACCTCAAGTGCAACTGAATAACGTGATCCTCTAAATGCCTTAAATTTGTATGATGTGTATAAAACCGTTTAAGAGACATGTAAGGTATTAACAAATATATAAACAAGGTACTGTTAAAGTTTTCGACGAGTGATGTGTATTGTAAGTATTCCAATGTGTTATAATCTTTAATTGGGTATGAATGTTTTCGAAGAAATCATACAAACACCATCATTTTCTTCTTTTTCATTTGTTTACTACATGGTTTTTTTTTTTTTTTTTTTTGAAGAAATCTAATTTGTTTTGTTCCTACAAATTTAGTTGCTGGTTTCAGCATTATCCATAATTTATGGACATCCTGCATTATATGAGATTTAAAATTGCCTGGAGAATCAACATATAAAGAATTTTGGCTAGGGTTAAAGATTATTATTCTTTTTTTAAAAAGTTGATTAGTAAATATTTTTGATAATCTTGTAGACTAAAAAAAGCTTAAGACAATACGAATTTTCCTTCACATGCTTTCATTCAAAAGTTTTAAGTTTTAATCAGATATATATATATATATATATATATATTTAATCAAAAAACAAACATGAACAATCTGTTTTAAGTGTTTCACACAGTTATATTTTTAAATAACGTAAATTATCATTATACAGAAGTATAATCTGTATTTTAGCAGGTTTTCCAATATTAGTTGGGGAATAAACTGGCTATTTTAACTCAGTGTAAAGAAAAATGAAATCGATAAAAGAAAAATTAATTATTTTTTTGTTTTACGAGAGAAGTATAAACAAAATACAATATTCTAAATTTTCTGAAACATTATTCATTATTATTTTAAATCAGCTATACCACAGTTTCAACAAAAATGATATTTCTTAAGCATTTTATTTAATATTTTGTTTCTGGAATTTAAGAAAATTCACATAGAAATAATTAGTTCAAATGTAAGGTGTTTTTAATTTAATTTACTATATAAATAAATTTTAAAAATAAACAATCTGATTTTTAGAATCTATTAATCGGTGTTTATATCTGATCCTTTGCTGATTGCTAATAGAAGATAATTTAAAATATGTAATGCAGATGTAATTTATTTAAATTAAATAAAAATTGGCTTAAGATATTTGTGTCTTTATACTTAATATATTTACTCGTTAAACACACTCATAATTTAAAATGTAATTATTTCAACATTAGTGTGATTTAAATATACCAATATATATTACAAAAACAGATAATTACTTGTTATTCAATTATTATTTTCAAAAAACATATCTTAAAATCTAACAGCTATCGCTGCAAATAAGTAAATTCGTAATATTTTCCAAAATGCGTAGCTTATAGTTATCCGTTTAAAAATAATCCACTTCATGCTTTTAAATATAAAAAAAATATGAGAAAAGTATCTATTATATACATATGACTTAAAATAGCAAGTTATATCATTCAAATTAGATTTTCATAGTTACTTGCGCAATATTAATTAAAATTAACAATGCATTACAAATATTTTTTTTTCCAAAAATTTCATCATATTACCTCCTACAGTCATAATTATGTTCCAAGACTAATAAAATCTCTCTAGAAGTAAATTCAAATTATATTAAAATTTGATGTTAGTATACTAAATCTAAAATTCATCTTAAGATAATTTATACAATGACATTAAAATGATAAATTCGTTTTGTTGAATTTTTGATTTGCTTTCTTGCTGGATAATATTTTCTAGATCTAATAAATATGTTAATAAGCATCAACTTCAAATAATAGCAATGTCATAAACTTGGATCATTAGAAGACTGCTATCATTTCTCAAAATCTTCTCATTATGTAAATCAAACTATCGTGTAGACTTTTAAATCAGAGCTTATTGAGATGTTTTATTTTGTAATTTATTGTAATCGTATCCACCACAAATTTATTTAAAATATAATGAGATATGCAAATGCATTTATGATCATATTTTATTGATCCTGCAGAAAAATCTAAACATAATTTTATTAACGCCCTGATCATATTGACAGTTTCTGGAATCCATTTTTTTTCGAATATATCTATTTATATATGTGTGTGTGTTTGCATTTTATGAAAATAATGTACATTATTATTTAACTTTCATTTAATGTGATTCCTAGAGGAGGAAAGAAATATTCTCTCTGTAATAAAGGCATAAGTTATTATTATTATTTTTTTTTAATATTCACCGGAAAATCTAAAGTTTATCAGCAAGCAAATCATCCTGATTTTGAAATATGATGTTTGTGATTTGTATAAATCGAATCTTTTTAATTCACAAGAGCTGAACGCAAAACCACAAATAGCTGTTAAATATAATTCTTCCTACATTTCAGGATTAATCAGAATTGTTTTACGTCAAATTTAAACTTGATCATTGATGTTAATGGATGGGCATGCCTTATCTTAGCTTGGAGAATAAAGTTTCATGATTTTGCTATTTTACTGAACTATAATATAATTACGTTTATAATTCATTTTTATTTTAATTTAATTTCTTTATATAAATAATATTAATATTTATATCTAGTATTTAACATTACTTCTTACATTAACACTTATTATTAAAATTTTAGTGAACAATTAATATTATATTAAATTTCAATGCGTTCACTAATATATTGTATATTATAAATAATAATATTTATATATTGCATATTATTAACATTCAATATATTTTGTCAATATCTTTTTCACTATTATATTAAACTGGTATTATCAAGGAAACTGTCCTGAAAAAATAAGATTAGTCATGCTCAATTGAAATGTTTATTTTTCCTAAATTCTATAATAAGGTAAACTATGCATAAAGAAAGCAATTTAAAATGAAATGTATATACGTGAATTTGAAAAAGTAATTTTACATTTCAGCTGACAGTACTGAAGTTATTAAAACATATTTTTTAACACTTATATTTTATATGTTGAAAATCTAGGAAATAGAATCAAAAATCAAATAGTAATTTTACTGAAATTTATTTAAAATTTTGCACTCTTGCTAAACTAAATTTATATATGAATAAATTTATTCATAAATAGTAAAATAATGAAACATGTTATTTTTCAAGGTTGACGATTGAAATCTGTTTATTAAAATAGCGTTTTATAAGTAGTAAGTGACATACAGTTTCGAAGAAAGATGTATTTAAATATTGTAATTCGTACAATTGGATCGTACAGAAATCGTACAATTATATTTAGCAGAATTGTTATACGGGTTTCTATAGTAAAATATACTACTGTATTTAAATATGCGGTTTTATAAAGGCTCATAATACTTTCATTTATATTTCAATAATGATGATGCAATTCTTCTATAAAAAATTAAACTGTTGCATATAAATAGGAACAATGTGCCATATTTTTTTCATTTAAAAATATTTCAGCTTATAATTTTAATAAAAGCATATGTGAAATTATGATAATAAAATAAATATATTACACATACTTTTCTAATTTACATAAAAAGAACTATTAAATATATTACTCTAGTATTTTCAAGATTCTATTTCAATATTTTTTGACATAAAAACTTTTTCTTTATTGAAGTGTTTTCAAAATTGATGTCAGAAGCTCATTCATCATATCGTAAAAGAAAGTTCTAATAAAAGCAGGATTCCCGTCTAAATTTTCATTTCTACCCAAAACTTTCAGAACAAAATGAATATGTTGATTGATAAGCATGATTTATTTTTCTCTCAAAAAATATGAGATTTCAATGAAAAAAAATGCTTATTTGCTTTGTTGATAAAATCAATATAAAAGTACTTACTTTTCCCATAGAAACAGTCAGCATGAATTCATTTCGTCACTGAATGTCGAATAATATTTTAAAATGAAAACATTTCTATTTTCCAAAAAAATTCATAATAACACAATTATATGTCTCTTCAATCATTTTGACATAAATAATGTGTCTCGGGCATATTTTGTTCATAGGTTCAAATTTTCAAGACAATTCCTTATAATTTTCTACTTGGCAGTGGAGTTTTGAATTTAATAAAAAATCTCCAAGGCTTTACCTCATTTATTTTACTAATTTAAATAAATTTTTATCAATTTATGTATTTACAAGGAACAAATATAACTTATAATTTAACTGGATTTACTTTTTATATGTTGATATTTGAATTTAAAATACTGATAAGTAAACTACAATATTCTGTATTATATAAACTTGTAAAGCAGAATATGCTTCAGCTTGTAAAGATATGACTTAAAATAATTCTTATAATTTTAAATGCAATATTATAATTTTCTTTTTAATATTTTGAAATAGTAATATTTTTAAATGGGAATTACAATTAACATTATTGCTACAATATTAAATGATATTAAGTGCATATGATAAATACATATTTCAAAAATCGAAATTCTGTTTACGAAACAAAAATGTGTTCACTCTAATAATAAATTAAAGGAACATACAACTTATCTAAATCCATGTCTTACCTGGAAGTAAATTATACTGTTATTAATGAAAATACTTCCACCAACAAATTTAAAAAGAAATTATTTTCACTTATTATTATTCTTATAACATAATTTAATCTAACTACTTGAAAATAATGATGTGCTGAGGGAAAGTTAAAAAATTGCATATAATTTAACTTAAAGAAACACAAAACTATATTTTATAAATGAACATTATTTACGATTTATTCATCTTGTCTAAAATATAAATAAATGATCAAAAGATACAATTTATGAATTCCGACTGAATGCATCTTATATTTGTTTAGTCTATTATTTAAAAAAAATAATTTGCAAATAAATACAACTAGAAATTTATTGGTATTTGTTGTTTCATTTTGAAATTCATAAAGTGGTAAAATATATTCATTCAAATCATATTTAGGGATGAAAAACTGAGCATAATTAGAAGTATTCTTTTGCAATTTCTTTCTCCAACCCATTATAAATTTTCATTCATGTTGACATGTTTATTTTTTTCCCATTTCCAATTCCGAAAAACCTCTGACTGAAATTACTCAAAAGTGACAAACGACGAATAATTTGGTATTCTGCAAATATCAATTGTCAAGTTGTATTTTATTGCTCCCACAATATTTCATAGCACTAAATCATCTTGGCATATGTATTAACAGTTTTATGCTATGCTTTTTTCATAAAAGACTTGTCTGAAATTAAAAAAAAAAAACCTTTTTAAAAAACGATATATATCTTTAAAACATCTCGAAATATATTTGCATTATTTTTCAACATTCAACTAAAAAGATTAAAATGTGATAATGGGAATAGTAATAAAATAAAAGAAATACACAATGACAGCTTTTTCACGATATCATTTAAGCTACGTGTTAATATTCAGTTATCGAACAGAATTTTAAAAGCATATATTAACTGATAGGATACATTTCCAAGAGAAGTTTTCTACCTGCACAAAATAAATGCTAACATATTACAAAAAAAAGAAAAAAAAAACAAAAAAAAAAAAAAAAAAAAGAATCAGATGAATTAAAATTTTTCTTAGAATAACTGTACATATAAATGTGCTGCTATGATAATAAGTCAAGTAATAAATAAAGGCTAAAGATATTTTTACCACAGTTTACTGTATTCTATATATATAACGTCAACAGTTATATTACAATATTGAAAACCATTTTAAGTGAATATTTTGGAGACAATGCAACCAATATTTTGTTTAGTTATTGATGTCATAACTATTGTTCGTTGATAAAGCTTTATAGTTTATCATTAATATGTATTAAAGTAACCCATATTGAGAAGTTACAGCAATTTTTTATATGTCTTACATTAAATAATACTAACTTTACTGTCTACAATTTTTTCTGGAAAAAAATCTACTGCTTGCAATTTTCTGAACAAAATGTTAACAGATAGCTTTTATTATTTTACTTAAAATTCTACAGTATGTTCAATATATTATACTTTAAAATATTATATTCAAATAAATCACTATAAATATATGCTAATTGAATATTAGATATTGAAGATTACAAGCTTAATATATATAGTTTTATTTGATATAAAGATTTTCAGAGTATCAAACTTACAAAGTATATGTTAAAATTAAAATTTACAGATATACAGTACATGAGAAAAACATAATTATATTCTAAATAAGCAGCTGAAATTTATTTTAAATTTCCTACATAAAAAATCTTATACATTTATATGTAAATGCTAAAATAAATATTTAAAAAGCAACATTTTTCTTACAAATTTACATATTAGTATTTATTAATTATAATGTTTTTGAATGAAATTATAACTTGTAGGGTCATATAGATATTAAAAAACAAAATTATTATAAAGCGCATTCTCATTTGTCACTTTAAATTCATTGCAGAAGGCTTCTACAGAAAGGTAAGTCTAGAAATTACAATATGATTTAAAACAAAATGATTTTTTTATAGAATTTAACATTTTACATACAACAATTTAAAACAGACAATTCAATAAGTTTTATATGCAGTTTAAAAAACAAGCTTTCAATAAATAAGACAACGCTTGAAACCGGATAATACTACATGAAATACAAAGTTGTTTAATGTTATAAAAAAATTATGACGTGCGCTTTGTTAATATTGAAAACATAGTCTTAGGTTTCCCTAATTTTAGCATTTCTTTTTATTTCAAAGTGGAAATTTGCAAAAATACGTGAAACGAAAAACATTTTTTGGACAATTGTTTTTATAAAATTAAAGTATCCGTTTTAAAAGTTAATTCATGTTTGAACTAACTTTTAAATAAGTAATATTTAAATTGAATTCAGTTGAAATACTAATATTTAAGATAATTTAAATGAATTAATTAATTAATTTCTTAATTTAACGAATAATATATAACAAATTTTATATAGACATATTTATGTATTTTTGTTTTAAAGGCTCATGCATGCATTAGATTAACTCAAAATATGCATTACCAAAAGCATTTTCCAATTTAATTTTTTTGCTTTCAATAAATAATTCAATTCAATTAAATAATTAATTCAATTTATTATTGATAGTTTAATCAAGACATATTGAGAAGCTTTAAGAAACAAGACAAAGAAATCATTAATTAGCATACATTTATTACTATTATATTCATTGAAATATCTTTTAACATTGTTGACAACATTTAAAATAATATGAAATAAAACAAACTATCACCATTTATATCATCTTTATCAAAACTTTATCCAAAATGCAATTTATTTTATATTTCACATTATTTTTCCAACGTTTTGGTACGTTGTTTAATAATATTGCACTTCTTTTTTAAAGGTAGGGACATTAAAAATCCAACTCATGTTGAACAGAAAATATATTTATTCTCAATATTTTAACAATAATTTTCATTATAAGTCTACAAATATCTTAATAATATTAACACCATAACATTTTAACACATAAAAATAAAGTTTAACATATAAGGAACTTTTAAATTGAAGTAAATTTAATAAAATATATTTTACAAATTTATCTTTTCTCTGAATAAGCAAAGTAGTTTAAATAAGAATATAATTAGAAAAAGATGGATACATATAACTAACATGATTTAGAATTTACAATTGTTTTGTAAGGAAAAGAACAATATGAATCAATTAATAAATATATCTTCCAGAGAAAGTAACAAACAACTAACAATCCTTTCTAGGGCATATTATATATGTCTAGCTTCCCAAATTCTGTTTAAATGTTTTTGGAATTCAAATGGCACAATCTTTAACTCTCTGATGTTTTTTTTTTTTTTTTTTTTTTTTTTCCTGTGGGAAAACTTAATGGAGTACAGGATCACTTCAAAAAGTATAGGACGAAAGAAGAAAGAGAAACTTTACTTTTTCTGATTGTAAGTTTTTTTGTATCACAGTATTTTAAAATAATCCTAAAAGTGTCACCTTTTATAAAATTTTAAATGTTTAAATTCATAAACATTTGTTAAAGTTAAACATATTTTATTCATTGTCATGATGGTGAAAAAGTATTAAATAAAAAATCAAGTTTTTAAATTGTAAGTATCTTAAAATATAAAATTTAAATTATTAGATAAAGAAAATAAGTATTGCATTTTTCAAAATCAGCTTAGTTTGGATGGACCTTTGAATTTTTTAAAATTTAATTACTGATTTGAATGAAGCTTTAAATACATTTCTTTAATTCTAATTAAACTCAACTTGATAAGTATAAAGAAGGTTTTACCAATTAAGATTATTTGTATTCAACTAAATATAATATTTGCAAGTGATTTTTAATTAAGTACTTGTTTGATTATTTGACCTTTTATTAACAACGTCGCATCTTAAAATCTTTTGGATAAATTACCTTTTAAAAAATTAATGTTTTAGGTATATAAATAATTTTGTTAACGTATCGCAAAATTTTCCTTATTTGATAACTTTATTATTCCGGGATGGTTAAATATTTTTTTTTCTAGAAACCTCTGACTTAACAATTTAAATTATTGTTTCAAGAAGGCAATGATATATTTGCACTTTCAAAATAATTTAACTATTTGTATTTTGCCAATTTTAACTCATTTTTTATTTTATATTGATTTCTAATTTTTAAATCATGAAAAGTGATCATTTTAACACGAAATAAATGTTTGCGCACTTTTTTTAATAAAAAATATATTTCTGAAATCTTCTTAGCATAATATTAAAAAGATCATAGAATGAAAGAAAATTTTTTAATAGATTTAGTGTTTTTGAATATGTTTATATGTTGTCATTTTTTTTAATGCAGATAATAACTAATATGATGCCTTAACAATTTTGTACCCTAATAATAGGTATGAACTCAGATTTTTACAATTGGCCTATAAAGTATCCATTCATCCACATTTATTTATGAAGTTTGAAATTTGCTATTAGTTTAACATATATATTTTTTCCATTTTTGTAGTTGCTTTCTTACTTTTTACATTATTGGAATATCTTGTTTAAGAAAATAAGATTGCAAGCAATAAATTTAAGCTAAATATTTTCAAGAGTACTAGACTTTTATAACTAAATATATTATATAGTTCATCGGCTCATTAAATTGTTCATTTATTTAAAATAATTCAAGATCTATGAGCATCCAACCTCATTTAACTCTTTTATATCTTCTCAGAGTAGCTTTTGCTACGATTTCTATTTTCTTAAGCACCATTCTATTTCCGTTCCACGTTTTCTTATTGGAGAAATAAAGAATGGAGATATAGAAATTGTGCTGTTGGAATTCTAAAATCAGAATGTTAGAAAAGATAGTAAAACACCATCCTAAGAGATTTCATAGTATTTATGCTATTGTTTTGAATATATTTTATTTGTTTAGGATTTGAAAGATCATTTTCAAATTAAATAATGTTTGATATATTTTAACCATTTTTGTTGTCATTACTGTTATATTAATATTTATCATAGCTTATACTAAGAATTGTTATTTTAAGAATCATATCGGTTTTTATTATGATACGATTTTTATAATGTCTGAAAATCCATTTTGCATGACATGTTTTACTTTTTAAGATTTATTTACAATTTATATATATAAATTGAATGGTTATTTTGAATGAAAATATAAATTAATCTCGATTTTTAGCAACTTTTCAGCAAATTCTTGATGAAAAATTTTTTTTGAATGAGTTAAAGAACTATTAAATTTAATCTTTTGAAGGTGATCTTAGAAGATCAATCAACAATTTATGACACCAAGAACATTGCTGAATTACTTGAAACTAAAATAAAATGTTAATCTGCATTTTGCTAGCATCTAAATCAGAAATGTATTACTAAGCATTATTAAGTAAATTATTATATACTGGTTCAAATAGATAGATCAAAGTTTACATCTTGTTAACAATGAATGCAAAAAATATTATTTTAGTATAAGTATAGCATTTACGAATTATGTTCTTTTAAATATTCAGATTTTATTTGAATATATTAAAGAAAACCATTACCCTTAGAAATGTTGAAATCGTAATAGAAAAGTAATTTTTTATATTCCTTATGTAAAATTGTAAGAAAATTCAAACTTATAAACCATCATTTGTGGTCAATTCTTATCCATATTTTTATTGTGTATATTTGTAGCACTTATTTTGCTGAATTTGAAAATGAAATAAATTCCTTAAGTAGGTGAAAAGTAGTTTATTCAATTCTCTGTACAATTTGAGAACAACACAGATTTATACACTACAAAGAAGCATATGAAGTTAAAGGGAAAAAAGGGTTAACATAACAGTTATATTAAAATACGTCTCATTCGTATGGTTGCTGGAGATGGCCTCGCTTCCTTATTGATGACGTCATGGGTATTGCTGTAGACAGAGAACGCTATACATTTTATTTTAAAAATTAAAAAAAATCGTGTCTTTGTTTCTAATTTGTACAAATTACCATTGAAATACTTAGTAATTTAAATATTTTTAATTTACATATATTTTTCCATACATAATGTACACAATTGATATCAGAATGATCTGCATATTGTAACAATTTGTAATCTCATTTTCTTCTATTTATAGCCCATAGAGACACAATCAATATGACATGATATTTATATGTTATTTATATTTCAGATTAATTCACAATTTCATATTTTTTATCATAGGTGTTATTAAATTTGACACATTTAGTGAATTGTAATAATTAAATATTGCTGAGATTATAAGTAAAATCTTTATAAAAATTGTAAGTTAAGCAGTTAATGTTTTACTTTTATAAAATCTATAACAATAATTTTACTCATTGAAGCCATTCTAGGAATCAAACACTTGAAAAAAAATAAATGGATTTTTCTTGAGAACACTTCTCATAAAAAAACAATGTATTAATTTAAGATGAAATCTATACTTAAATATTAACATTAAAATAATCAAGTATTCCATCCATTATTGCAAAACAATTAATGAAATATCATGAATAACCATAATTGAGTTATTAAAAATGTTAATTTGACTATTATTATTCTAAATATATGAATATATATCAAGTGGAAAACAATAACTCTTTTAAAATACTAGTTTTTGTTATAAGAAGTGTTATGTTTCTAAAATTTTTTTAATTAGTAATTAATTACTGTTATTTCGTATTTAAAAATATTAATTCTCTTTTTTAATTCTGCTAGCAATTTTAATGAGGTTTGATATCTATTGACTAAGCAAACTATCATTAATAAGCTTTTCTTCAGAATATGAAGAAGTTAAACTCTTTCATAATATATTTCAATCCTTTACTTGGTTAAAGCATATTTTGAAAAATATTTTATCCGTAAAACATAATGAAGTCAGTAAATTTTACATTTTAACAAATGATTGTTTCATAAAATATTAGAAAAATATATTAAACCTTAAAAAAAACACGCAGATGAAGTGTATTTTTTAAACATTTCCAAAATGATCAATATATATATCTGTTTTAATCTCATATATTTTATTTAATTAAAAAATCAATTTTTTAAAATTGTGTGAAAAAGACTCATTAAAGGTATTCGAAAACAAGAGAAATCGTATAATCAATAAAAGAAAGTTTTAAATATCTGTGTATCTGACACAAACATAAGTAAACATATATAATTTGTCCATGTATTGTGAATGGTAAGTGTAAAGTAAACCACCGATGGATGTAAAATGTTTTATAGTCATAAATATGGTAAATATATGGACGTATTCTGGATTTGAAATTTTAATAATCACATTGTATCTACATCTAATATGTATTGAAATACTCACTCTCATAATAACAATTATACAACATTGAAAATAAGGTCATAAAATATGATAGACAGAGAAAAATATTCATCTTCTATTGATTTAACACTCTATTTATTTAATGTTGAATGCATAACATATTGCACAATACAAAAGTTACTTATATCATTAAATATTAATTTTCTTTACACTGTATAAAAATAGTCATAAAAGATATAATAATTAAAAATATATTGCCAATTTCAGAATAAATATTGATATTAATAAACAAGATTAAATAGAAAACCATTTTAGAAAATACTTGATTATAGACGCAGATGCATGTATTTGTGTACGAAGATGCAAGTATATAATTTGGCGCAGCTTGTCCAATTTTGGACCTTGCGCCATAAAACCCAACCCAACAACAGCAAGTATATAATTATGAGCATTGATAATCGCAATTACTATTAAATATTCTTTAACAAATAAATGGGATCTTGTAGTGTTTATATTAAAATAAGTGTTTATATTTACAGAAATAAAATTTATTCTCTTGGTATACCATATTTCACATGTGTACACTAAATACTGGTTTCCTGATATCGTATGCATATCTTTGACAATTTTTTGACACGTATATCCACTAAAAATATGTCTAATGTCACGTCTAAATGTTTAATCATTGGCCAGGAGAAGAAATACATAGATCCTTCATGCTTTCTTGATCACACATATCCTATCAATTCTATTTCAATGGACACAACTGGGATTTTATCAGGAGAACTAATTGTTCCTAAGAGACGAGTCCATGTAATCATCAGTAATTAAACAGGGATATTGATAGCTCCTAGGACATTCTTTTTCTCACATCGCTTTGATAATAAAAAACTGCTACGAAACTACACTAATTTCGGAAAATCATCCAATGCCCTATATATTTTGATAATTTTTACAATATACGTTTATAGGAAAATATAAAATTATTTATTAGGTCTGAAATTCTATCCTAGTGACATATGTTAAAGAAATTTTAAAAATTGTTATATAATATCACATACACATATTTCAGATAAAACAATAAAATCATTTTTGTTAAGCGGTTTAAATATCTCAACTATATGAACAATCATAAAATGCTCCAAACTACTGCAATACCACGAAATCCCAAACAATAATTAATGTCTATTTTATCAAAAGTATTCCCTATCATATGCTTAGATACTTCTCTTCTTTCAGATTTCTTTCAGCTTAGATTTCTCTTCAACTGAGCATTAGTTATTTCACATAAAATACTTGAAATAAAAATGAAACCTTTAAAGTGCTTCTAAAAAATATGGTGTTTTTTTTATTATTATCATTATTATTATTATTTTTTATTATTTTTTTTAATCAATAGAGTGAGAAAATCAATTTTTATTATTTAAATAAGTTTCGATTAATCACAATAATTCAAAAGAATAAAAAAAAAACTAAGTCATATTGCATTTAGGTAAGCAAACCTAATTATCAGCAGCATATTATTCAATAAATTTTCTGCTGAAATCAAGAAAAAAATAATAGTTATATATGATAATAGTATACTTTATGTCATGAAGAATCAATTTTTTTTCTAACGTATTCTTATATTTTAGACCAACATATTTCAAATACAATATCCAAAAATAAAACTGTCTCATGCAAAACAAAATTATTTTCACTTTTCAAAAAATCCAGGTAGTAAAAATAAATATACCAGACAAAAGTCATGACAGTTTAATTTATTTTTTTATGAAAATATTTACTTCTGCTAGACATTTACAATAAATAGGATGGTATATGCTGTCAGTATATATTTATGAATATATTTCACAAAGAAACATTATCACATTGTTTTAATTGTTTTCTGAAATAGGACAGAAAAGGAAATGTAGGTGTACTTTTGAATGAGAATAAAAGAATATATATTTAAGGTTTTTATACATAAAAACCTAAAATTTTCTCAAAGTTAATTTATGAAATATAAAATTATATATTTCTAAGCCATATTTATTATTATACAGAAATGTTTATATCTTATACACAGAATATTCTATATTTCAGCATATTAATTTCATAAAATATATATTAAATTTCAAAACTATATAAAAATATCAAAGTTTTATTTTTAAATAAATTTAAATTTTATTTTTTAAATAAAACTTATTATTATTTTTAAGTTTATAAATTAAAGTTTTATTTTTTAAATACAATTTTTTTCAAATAAAATTATGACTATAAAATATAACTTCACTCATATTAGAAAAAAAAGAATTTCAAATGCAGTTCATCACTTTTAAGCATAGTGATTTAAATATATCAATGGTATATAAAAATAAATTTATAAAATCTTTGATAATTGGATTTTTCATGAGGTAACATATTCTTTCATCTTAAAAGAATTTAAAAAATTGTTCTTTCAGCAATAATTAGACTCTACTACCTCCTTTTAAAATACATCGATACATCAACAAGAAATTTCTTTTTTAAAAATTTTTCTATTAAAAGATCAATAAAACCAATTTTTGAAACTTTCATTGAAGCGGTTTTTGCTAGAAATGTACCACACTTGAAAATTTGGCTATTATCTCGAGGTATGGTGTACTGCGCATGTAAAACTAACTTGAAATGTACATTATTTATAAAGTAAAAATAAGGTACTTGCTTTTTTCCATTTCCACTGAATGAAGTGGGAATAAATTGGGAAATTAGTATATGAAGTGGTTTATATACTGGTCAGTCTAAAGTAGGAATGTCATTGGTTTAAAAGCATGTCTACCACGCACTTCAACAACAGTGGGACAGGTATAGCTGTTTTTTTAGTCCAGAACATCTATTCTATGGAGGGTTTATTGCATGTTATCAAGTTAAAATGCTCTTTGCACAAGAGCGCCTGTTTTGCTCTGCCATTGGAGCGAACTTCGTTTTTATGTAAGGCAATTCTTAGCAATATTGGGGTTTTGATGATCGGCAGCAATAGGAAAGGGATGATTCCCTCTAAAGAATTGTCCAGATTAATATTCATATTTAAATCTCATAAAAAATGTGTGAATAGGAAATGTCTTGCAGCATGGTTATATCCACCTGAGAAGAACAACAGAAACATGATTATTGAGATGTAGTCCTCTTTTATCTCTAGAACGGCTTAACACCGATGCTGCTTACGAAATCAGAGTTCAAAGCTACTGTTGTAATGTGAGAACATGTCCCACACTAATGATTATGTATATATATATATATATATATATTTATATATATATATATATATATATATATGCATCAGTCGTGTAACAGTGTATATGTATATACAATGATGCTTAAAATGCTTTTAAAATGCTTAAAATGTAATCTATAACGTAAGTAGGTACCTTCTATTTCTACAACGTGATATATATCATTAAATCTATCGTACTTAACTTTAGTCTGCAAGAATTTTGTGCAGGGAAGAACAAAATCTAATTACAATATCTATTATTAATAAAATATATCAAACTTAAAAATATCTGATATAACAATGAACAAGCTTTAATTGCTATTCAATTGAAATAGCTTTGTTTTTATTGACATGGGAAATATAGGGAAAAAATCAGCAAGCTTTTCTTTTGTCTGAGCAAAATTAAATTACATACTCAAAGTTGTTTTTGATAAACTGTTAAACTATCTACAAAAAGATTAAGAAAGAAGTATTATATTACTTATTTTTGAGCTCCATTTCAGTATATTCACATTAGTAGTATTTCACTCCATTCGTATCTTAAAATTATTATAATAATTATTAGAAATAAAATGATGAGAGTTAAAAATAACTTCATGTATATTAATAATAAGGTAACATAATTCTCAAACGAACAACATTAATTTTATTGTTTCTTATTAAATATATCACTATCATATGTGAATAATTTAAAAACTTTTATATTTTTGTAGAAATGTATTCATCACATGTTTCATCGAACATAAAAGACTATTCTTTTGCCATCAGTGAGATTCTTCTCTTTTTGAGGAGCTTCAATCTGAATTTCCTTTTAAAAATAATCATTTTTGCATAAATTAAACTAAATAGTTAGTTTTTTGTAAATTAGAATGTAAAAAAATTGAATAAATGAAAAACTAATGTATCTACATATTTTTTTTTTTACATTAGTTTCCTTTCTTTAGTGTTTTAGTAAAGTGAAACATATTTCTTCATTCTCATAATTAATTTTTATTGAAGCTGTTTTTATTAGAAGTTTTACAAAAGTGAAAAAAAGAATTTAAATTTCCCTTTAACTATTTTTTCTCAATATAGATATGTACCAAAAAGTTTAAATGCATTTATAAACTTTCTGCCTAATGAATTTAAGTGGAATTTACTAATATAATTATGGTGTATTTCAAAACTATTGTAACGTTTTTGCTCAGTAAAAATTGGAATAAATGTTAAATGTATTCTTAGTAAAAATTAAAATTAAATACAAATATGGAAAATTTATTTTAATCCTGAATAAACTATATGTTTTTATATAATGTAAAATGCCAAACATTTTTAAATTTCTAACCAGTATTAATATTTTCAAATCAAATAAAGACATTAATTGGTATAATAATTTATAAAAAAAAATCAACTATTATTCAAAAATCAAACAGTAATTGTATTAACTTTTTTTTAATAAAAGTTTAAGCCTTTTACAATTGCATGACGTAACATATTTCTTTACATTGGTAAGGTACTTTCAGTAAAAATGTTACTCGTGATTGTTTTTGTATGCACCATAATTTTTCAAATATTAATGGAATATTTCTTTCATAAAATATTTCTTTTTTATAAAATTTTATCAGCCGCAGTATGTACAATATAGTTTAAAGTTAATTGTAATTATTTACACCACACATAAATTTTGTTTTTTTTTTACTATTGTAGAGTTAAATAATTCAACACACACACACATATATATAGCAAATTATTATTTAATTTGAATGGCTATAATCGAATAGATTTTATCAAATAAGCTATAAAAATATATGAAGTTTATCAAATATAAGTATATATTTTTCAGTGAGAAACTTCTCTGACAAAATCTTTCTTGTTGTGAGTGATGGGGTGAAGATTGCTTTTTTTATCTCCAGACACTTCGATCAAAGAAAAAGATTATGCAATTTAACCCGGAAAGCGTTTGAAATTTGGGATGATGACACTTTATGGGATAAAATTTGGTTAGAAGGTTGGTTTTACAAATGTATCAAACATGTCTTTAACCGAAGATTTTTATGCATGTTAAAATATTTAAAGCTAGATAAAAAAATGCAATTTTTCAACAACACTAATGAATTGTTATATTTCATAAACGTAAATGAAATAACTTTATAATAAACTCAAAGTATTATGTAATAATCACGTTGAAGAAGTATTGATAATGTAATAATCTTAAAATATCATTGAAAGAAATGGTTTTACCTGTCTTGCATATAAATTATAAATATTGTTTTGTAGATATCAATAGCCGCTTTAAAGTAAACTTAGAACTGCAAAAACAATAAGATGAAGAAAATGTGTTGTTTTAATGAGTGTAATAAAGAGGTTTCAATATTCTGTCAAAAATTTAGTATAAAATTCAAGATAATATACATTATACTAAGAATTCCTTCTTGTGAGAAAATCTGATATTTCTAATTGGAAATATGTTTCTGATTGAAAATATTACGATTTCTTAAATAAATATCTTTAATATTCCATTGTAAAGAGTTACAGGAAAAGTATATTTTCCTATAATCGATGAAATATTAATTGAATCTTTATTTCGGGTTGATAAAAATTCATCTAGTTACTACTGCTAAGATTATAATTTTAACATTGAGAATAACAGTAAGAATTCAATCGTTGTATGAGGTTGTGTAATCCATCATAAAAAATGGCAAATTTCAATATTCATTACTTGAATCAATAAACAAAACGTTCGTTGAAAAAGAAAGTACACTTAATAAATATATTTGGTTTTAATCTAATGATTTCTTAATGAAAATAATTATGATTTAGTTTCTTCATATTAACTAAATTTACTATAAGTTGCTTTTGTTACTTATTAATTTATATAAAATTTTCATAACAAAAGTAATAAATATGATTTTCAATAAATATACATATCTGATTAAAATATCATGACAGTTTCAATTGGAAATAGAAATACATTTTTTACTACAGTAACATTTCATATTGATATTATGAAAAGATAATTTAAATTTTATGGGTAATTTATAAAATAGTTTGATAAAAATACTTTCTTGTTGATCAAATGTCATTCTGTTATCGAAGAATAATGGTAAAAAACGGAAATTAATCTAATAATGTCATGTCTGTACAAATACCTAATTTCAAAAAATCAAAACCATCTGACAAAGTAATTCTCATACGAATATTAATATGACTTTGAAGAAACTAATTGCTTAAACAAGTGTAACAATCTTAAAAATGCATATAAATTTGAAAATTATGAAAGATCAACCACGTATCCAATTTGTTTAAATTTTGCAAATCAATTTCAATAACTAATAAATGAGTTGAATAAGCTAACATTTAATTTATTATCATCTAAAAATCTGCATATCTACAAATAGTTTATATTTCTACAATTTCTATCAATTTAAACATAAGTAACTAAACTTTTTATATACTTTTAAAACTAAGAAAAAAATTGGAATGCTTTTTCTTAATAATGTGTTTACTAAATTATTTGACCGACATTGTCATAAGAATATTATAATGATTTTCCTTTTTCCAATTTTATGTTAATTTTCATATATATTTTAATAGTTTCAAACTGTGCAAATATTTTTTTCAATAGTTAAATAAATTTATAAAAAAAATTATTAAAAGTATTTTGAGCTAAGTGTCATGTTTTCATATTTTTCTACAAATAGTGGAGCTAAAAAAATTAATAAAATTTAAGAATAAGGTTTATATAGAAAATTATCTGAATTAATTTCCGTTTTTACTTAATATAAACTTAATATTTTTGACAACTATAAGCAGTAATGATTATACTAATTGTCAAGTAAATGAAAATTTTAATTTAGAAATAAAATAGTTCAATATAAATAATTATTTAATTTTAATACATTTTTTATGATGATCTTATAATTTATTTCATTTCTTTAATAATATGTTTAAGAAAATAATATGTGAATGATACAAATGTTATCAATTATATACAATGAGAGACAATTATATACAATGACAAATGTTATCAAATATATACTTTGTTTACTTTACTTACGTTAAAAATTCAGAAAGTATGTAACTAAACTATGATATGATCATAACTAAATAGTAATTCACATGTGTTTAAATAATCTCCCGACAACATATATATTATTCTAGATTTATTAAGTCTCCTGGGAATGGTGTTACAGTCTCTATAGGAAACGGAAATTTGTGGATCTGTTCAAATTGTAGTGACCTAATATCACCTGTTAACCTAACTGTACATCATAGGATATCCACACCC
>JAPDSC010109052.1:56456-77955 GCA_026290005.1 Latrodectus geometricus
AAAAAAAAAAAAAAAAAAAAAAAAAAAAAAAAAAAAACAGGAAATGCATCATTTTGTTGAGGAAATTGAGTTTTTTAACATTTTATTTAAATATATTCATAAATTGTAAATATTTTCTTAAAAATATTATTGTCCTCGAAATAGTTAAATTTAAGTGAGTGAGACTTGAGAAAAACTTTAACTATACAGTCATTTCGAATAAATTTAGAAAGTAGAACCAATTTTAACCAAAAAAGTTTAAACATATTTTTAAATATTTGTACAATGAAACGTTATGAGATTAAATATTGTTGTCAAAATATTTCAGTAGAGCTTTACTTAACTGTAGTGTCATTTGAATTTGATTTCCCTGATAGTTATATTCCTTCTCCTATATTTCTGGAAAAATTTATGAATTTCAATATTTATTCCCAATAAACTGACAAAAATGTTTAGATGAAATATTTAAGAAACTAAAGCGAGAAACCACATATTTTGTTGATGATTAATCATTTTATTTAACTGATGTAGAATATGTACTGAACAATTCAAAACTGTGCCAAATTCATAGAAAAAAATGTCAAAATTTTAAATATTTTAACAAATTTCTGATAAATTTTTTTCTAGTAAATAATTTCTAATTTCTGATAAATAATACGTAAGAAAACAAATGTATAATACTTTAATTGACAGGTAAGCATTTGTTTATTTGCAATTAACTCCAGATGTTTTTATAAGAACATAATATATGAATATAGTCAGTAATTGTTGCTGTATAATATAACATCTATTTCAGTTCATTTAATGTTTCCTTTATTTTATTTAAAAAGTGATATTCTAATTTTTATACGACGTTAAAATTACGATTCAGGTATCGTTTTCTGTAATTTATTTAATACTAAGCAACGTATGTGTAACGAATGTAACTTTACAAGTAATTTCTGTATAGAAAGTTTTATTGCTATTCTGACTATTTAAATCAGAAAAAAAAACTTTTCATAAAAAAATATGGAAAGTAACCATTTATAACAAACTCTTGGACCATATTTTACAAATTACTAAAGATGGCTACCAGAAAACAGTTTTCCTATTCTTCAGAATAATTTAAACTTACTTATTCATGCAGTTTATATTTCTGTTTTCGTAATGATAACTAGAAGTGTCAGATTTTTGCAAATAAGGTCATGTAAAATAATTGTTTTCCATTGCTGATAAGAATCACTCTTCATAATCGTATCACAATTGGAATAGCTTTCACACGCATACATTATTATTTAAATACATGAAAAAAAAATACCTCTAATGTCCGAAGGGTAATTTCACATAAAATATAAATGTGATATAAAAACAGTTTGCTTTAATTTTATGATTTAAATCTCTTTATTGGTTAATTTATTTATGGATTATATCAGTTAATTTATGAAAGGTAAGTCATGCATTGTCATTTATTGTATGCATTGTCATTTATTTTACAATTTGACATATTCTCAGGCTTTCACATTAATTAATACAGTCATAGATATTTTTCTGTGGAATTAGTTTTTGTTAAAGTGATTAAATATATTATTCAATATCTTTTGTATTACAATAGTAAAAAAAATCTTTCCTTGCACGTGTGTATGTCTACCTGATAATGTGTATTGAGGAAAATTCCTAAGCTTTCTTTTTCAATACATCGTTTTAAAAATTCATTTCTCAAAAGTTCTAATAATAATTAAATTTACATGTTAGATTAAGGAATATTTAAAATCTAGAGAATAAGTAAGTATTAAAAATTATTAATAAATCAAATTAAAGTTAAAAATTAAATTTTAAAAATATACCTTTTAAATTTCATAAATTATTTTGAAATTATTATCAAGAAAAACAATTTGGATTACTTTTTTATAAATTTATTACAAAAATAGGTAACATGGTGTACATTTATATTACACACTAAAATATCTTTTTTTTTTACAATATTAAGCCTATAATTGTTTTCCAAAATAATTTTATATCGGGAATCATTATCTGCCTTCATAAATAAAATCCTCTTTCAAGATTTCTTTGAATGTATGATAGCATACAGTATTTCTAACGATATAAAGCATATAGTTTTTAATTAATTAAAATACGTTTATAGTTTATATAAATGTCAGAGTTCATATGTCTAACATTTCAAAGGAATGTTGCAAAATGTCACTCGCACTTCGTAGTTCCCTGGTGATTTAATGTCATTTATTGCTATGATGCAGCTAATTAGGTCTGATTCAAGCCTTGTTTACATGATGGAGCCTAAGTAGCCTGTCAAAATCATATACGCCACTTAGAATGCATATGACTATAATTATAATAAATTGTGTTCTTGCTAAATTGTTAGACGTTACTAAATACTAGGTAATATGTAAATTATAATTTGCAATAGTATGGATTATTGTTTAAATTTAAATATAAATTTAAAATCAATAATAATTTATTCTTAATTTCACAAGTATTCTATGTTCTTTTCCAAGGGAATATAAAATATAAATTAAATATATATTATTTTGTTTTTGGTATTTGCTACACTTTTTGCAAAAATTTTTATTGTGTGTTATTTCTGAAAATAATTTACTATATATTGCTTCTAAAATTAATGTTAATTATATAATAAATTTGAGTCAAATTTGAATTTGTCAGAATGTTATATAATAATTATTATGTACAAACTAATGGGAAAAGTACTTAAAATTATAATCTTACCAATTAACCATCATAAAAGAACAAAATGTGAGGTAATCAATTTTAAATGAATCAGAGACAGTAGAAAAAAAATGGGAATTCATAGTAGAAACGAAATATACCGATGGTCAAAAATTCAGTAATATTAATATTTTTCTTATATTGAAAGAGGTGGAACACTCAAATAATTTTTCTTTTAGCGAGATTTATTAGTTTTAAGTGGAAGTTATCAGGCTTTAGCAGTATTCAGAAATTTTAAAAAAATGTTAAAAGTTAACACGAAAAAGCATGGTTTGTTTCAATATAGAAAAATATGTTTGGAAATGAACATAACTAATTGCAAAAGCATTGCTTTTATTAGGTTTTACGCGTAAAAGTGTGGTTGGTGAATAATCTTTGCCATTTAGATACTTCTTTAGTTTAAAAATACTCAATGCTTTAAGCCTACTTAAGCTTCCTTAAGTTTGCGAAAGAGTGTCAATCTCAAAATTATTTTTAGAGTGGAACAATAAAAGTATATAATCTTAGTTGAAGTTGAAAATACTTTGCAAAACGATAATACAAATTTATATATTGTTAATTTTTAAGTGTGCAAAATAAAATAATTAAAGATTATTTTGTATATTATGATGATATATTTCGTGAAATTGTTCTTAATTTAATATTGAAGTTTTAAATTATTAGTATAGAAAGTTTAAAAGTGATAAATTTAGAAAATAAAATTTTTGGTCATTTAATATAAATTCAAAGAATGGGTTATCAATGAAACTTGAGGTTGATAATTTTTTTTATTATAACTGCAAACTTCATAGATGTTCAAACTCCATTGAAATCATATTTTCAAAAATATAAATTAATTGATAAGAAAGTTAATTATACGGATACTTCTCATTAATTAAAATAGATGAATTTGTGAATAAATATTACAATTTATTTTCCAATGTAAGCTTCTATGTAAACTTATGTTTTTAGTTATCTACGGTAACTTTATTTAAAAATGAAAACAGCATGCAAAATATCCAGTCATTCCTTATTAATTTTAGCATTACTTCATATTTAATACTGCATGACTATAAGATTCATAAAATAACTTTAAGAATATTAATAAAAACCGTTGTTTTTTAGTTTGAAAATCTGTTTTGTTTAACTGCTTGCAATTATGGATGGCTTAATTCATGAATTTTTAATAGCACTTTACAAAAAATAAACAAGCTTTCTTCACTAATCGAATTAAGCATATTAAACCTTTGTAACGTACCTATAACTATTAAAATGAAACTTTCATATAATTATTAATTGAAATTCATATAAAATTAATTGAATTATGATGAATAGAATAAAAAAATATTCTAAAATTAGAGTAATATATATCCCAAATATAATAAAAAATCATTACAATTATAAGTAATCCTGGTCATCCAAAAATGCAGAGTTAATTTTCTATTGACATATTTTATGACATGGAAAATTAACTCAAAATAACGTGGAATTATTTGTATATTTCTATTGTACATACTACGCTGCTTATGAAATATTTTTATAAATAAATAATATATTCAATTAATGTTTGTTAATATACTTTTTTTTAAAGTAAGTTTTCTTCTCTAAATTATGTCACTTTTATTCCAATACAGAGTAAAATTAGTAAAAGCTCAAAATTAATTATTTTACTTATTAATATAAGTTATTTTCATAGCTAAAATTATTAATACATTATTTTTAACATTTACAACTGGTCATTTTATTTATATTTGACGCCTTGCGAGCAATAAAAGAGCTGTAAACTACCAAAATAGTATTTAAATATATTAGAAAATAAAAGGAGAAAACTTGGAAACTATTCTTAGATAAATTCTATTAATATCAATCAAAATAATCTATGGAATGAGCAGTTCTAAATACCGTACCATTTAGCATTCATTTTAATCTCCTGAAATCTTACGGTACTCATATCTCATATAAATTGCAAAATATGTAACATATCAAATATTGGTATTTAAAAATTGGAAATCATAAATTATTCCTTGTTCTGTCTTTAGTTTGACTATGAGTGAGACAGCAATTTATTATTACAGCAGAAATAAGAAAAATGTTTGAAAATCACCTCTAAGAAGAATATAAATAGTTCATAAAAATAACTTCTCCCTGAAAACATTTGGCTCAAATGTAGAGAAATATTGATTTACTTAAGATATATTATAACTTTCTTCCTTTACATTTTAATGCCTATATTTTAAGGTTAATTTGTAGTATATTGTAACATCTGTTTCGTAACTTTTTAATATACATTCCAAAATAAATTAAATAAATGAAGCTCCTCTTATCAACCTTTAGTCAGCAATTTATGTTTTCATATTACTAGTGGTATAAAATTTAAAAATGACGAATGACTTAATATTTATTTTATTGTTTTTAAGAAGCAGATATTTTTAAGAAGACAAGATTACACACTTATATATATATATAGACATGGATTTTTTCTACCTTATGTTCAGTATTTCCAAATTGAATTTTAATCTTAACTTTTAGTTAATGAAATATACATTTATATTTAAATTAATGCTATTGTCAAAATTAAAATGGAAAAAAAAAGGTACATTCCAGTTAAAATGTGAATAGTAGTTCCAAAGGAAAATTTCAACAACTGCAATTTAACATGCGAGCAAAGTAAAATAAATGAAAGACAATGGTGATTTGTATTGTTCAAAAAGAGTTGTGTAGGTGAAGAAAAGGCTCTAAAATATTTTAGAAAAACATTTTTTATTTTAAGTATAAATTTTCAAATGGCCATCTATGAAAAATTATGCTTTATCTCGTAGTAAATATAAGAAATCTAAAAAGGTCTCCATGATTTTAAATTTAATAAAATTGGGTTCTGAAGCCTAGCTGGTAATATATTTCAATGAAAGTTACATTTCAAATTGTTGGATTAAAAGATTTATGACAATATAAATTTAATTTGTTCTGAAGTACTTAAGTTTTGTACTGACCTAATAAATTTTAATCAAAGCAAATTAATTTTAATTTTGTTTCCAACTAGTTATGCCCGGTCAAATCTTATCTAATTTGCTTTTATCGAACACAATATAGAAAATAATTTAAGGGCACGTACATTAATACGAAAAAGTGGCGTTAAATAGATGCATGGACAACGATGTAAAAACAAAAATTGTTGGGGGAAAGAAGGAAATGTAAGTAAATTTTTATTAAAACATATTATCCTGAAAATCATTCAAATGATTTCATCAAAAAATCCTATGGCAGTGGAAATAATTGTAAATGAACTCAGTTAGAAGATATTTATACTTTTTTGAATAAGTAACAAGGAAATACTATTTTTTTAAATAAATTATCTTGTTGGATAGTTTTAAAGAATCAATTGGAAGAGAAATCGATTATAGAAAACTGTCAACTAATAGATACTCAAGGTGACATGCATGTTGATTGCAGACATTAAATATGCCCATAAAACATCTAATAAGTTAGTAGCTTTTTGCACATATTATAGTTACATGGAAAGTATATCTTAATTAAACTAATTTCTATGTTATGAGTTTTATCTTACACTTATTTCAGCAATTAGATGTTGGATGTTTTTGATCTTCTTGGTGACAAATATGAAAAATAGAAATAAAACTTCAAATGGTAAACTTGTGTTAGATTTGTAATGTTGTTAATTTATATTAAACGTGCAAATAATCTTCATGGAATTCAAAATCATATTTTCATGTTACTAATTATACAAATAAACGTGAAAATTTAGATGGTAATAAATAATAAAACATCAGAATAAAATATGCCTTGAGAAAAATTTTATTAACTAGGAATGAAAAATGTATTTTTAATGCAAGTAATTACTAATGGCATTAAAATTGTCCTGTAAAAAAAATCCCAAAAGTATTAAATCATAGAAATATGAGTTCTAAAAGTGAAATCAATGATTATTAAATTTTGAAATAATATTCAAATTACTAACATTAAATAAACTAATATTTTGGTTTAAAATGGAAAAATTAAAAATAAAAAAAAATATAATTATCTGAAAATAATGCAATATATTTAAATGTTTACTTCAAACCACATGTTTGATTAACAGATGATTAAAACAATTATGCTAAACATATACCCATTTGCAAACTGGAATATTTAACTGCAGGAAAACATCATTTATTAATAATATATTATATATTTTCAATTTTAAATACTCTTTACATATTTCCCATTTACATGTCCCACTTCATTTGTAATAATTGCTCTCTAAAAACATATTTAAACATGGAATTTCCCTGCAAATTTAATGTATATAGGTTCTTCTGGGTCTTTGCGTCTGGATCCTTGATGAATATTTAAATATTATAAGATGACATTTAGATTGAGATTTATTCCACATAAATTATATAAATTTTAAATATGCATACATATATATATATATATATATACACTACTGGCCATTAAAATTGCTACACCAGGAAGAAATATAGATAACAAAATGATATTTATTGGACAAATCTATTATACTAGAAATAACTAGTGATTAAATTTTCAAAACATTTGATTGATAGATCCTGAGAAATCAGTACCGAGAACAACCAGCTCTGGTAGTAATAACAGCAGGTATACGCCTGGGCATTGAGTGAAACAGAGATTGGATTGCATGTACAGGTACAGATGCCCATGCAGCTTGAAGACGATGCTACAGTTCATCAACCGTAGTGACTGGCGTTTGGTGACGAGCTAGTCGCTCGGCAACCATTGACGAGACGTTTTCTATTGGTGAAAGATCTGGAGACCGTGCTGGCCAGGGCAACAGCCGAACATGTTCCGTATCAAGGAAGGTTCGTGCAATACCGGAAACATGCGGTCGGGCATTATCCTGTTGAAACGTAGGGGTTCGCAGGGCTCGAATAAAGGGTAGAGCAACGTGTCGTAACACACCAGAAATGTAACGTGCACTGTTCAAAGCACCGTCAATGCGAACAAGAGGTGACCGAGACGTGTATCCAATGTCACCCCATACCATCACGCCAATTGATGGGCCAGTATGATGATGACGAATGCACGCTGCAAGTGAGCGTTGACCACGATGCCGCCCAACACGGATGAGACCATTATGATGCTCTACACAGATCCTGGATTCATCTGAAAAGATGACGTCTCGCCATTCGTGCGCCCAGGTTCGTCATTGATCACACCATTGAAGGCGCTCTTGTCTATGACGCAGCGTCAAGGGAAGCCGCAGCTATGGTCTCCGAGCTGAGAGTCCGTGCTGCTGCAAACGTCGTCGAACTGTTCGTGCAGACACTTGTCTTCCAAACGACCCCATTTCTTGACTCATGGCTCGTGACATAGTTGCATGATCCATTACGGCCATGCGGATAATATGCCTGTCTTCTCAACTCCTATTGATAGGTGGCCGTTGAGATCCCGCATGGATCCCGTATTACCGTCCTGAACCCATCGATTCCATATTCTGCTAACAGTCATTGGATCTCCACCGACGCGAGCAGCAATACTGCGATAAGATAAACCGCAATCCCGGTACGCTACAATTCGACCTTTATCAAAGCCAGAAACATGCTGGTACGCATTTCTCCTTCTTACACGAGGCATCACAACAACTTTTCACCAGGCAACGGCGTTCAAATGCATTTTGTGTATGAGGAACCGACTGAACAATTTCCTCATTTAAACACAATGTAGGTGTCACTACTTGCGCCTGCTTTGTCTGAATTCGCTGAAAAGCTAATCATTTGCATATCACTGCACCTTCTTCGTTTCGTATAAATTTCACGTCTGTAGCATTTCGCCTTCTTGGTGTAGTAATTTTAATCGCCAGTAGTGTATATATAATATGTGTGTGTGTTTGGCTTTGTACTCATTGTTGAAAGTTTGCAACTACCGAAATTTGATGGAATCACAAGTTTCTGTGTCGTATTACTATCCTTTATTACACATTGTAATGCATTTGGAATACATCAGCTAAAAAATTGCAGTGTGAGAGCTAAATACTTGTTTCTTCACAAAATTAGCAGATTAAAATCAGACGTATTGCTGAAAATTTAAATTGAACAAGGATAAACTGAATTTTACTGTTTTAAAATGTGTGGATGTATTCTTTTGTGATATTATATTATTATAGTTTTCACATTATGCAGTAAAAATAAGAAGTTTACTACTGATAAATACCCGTTTTCAGCTGTCAAATATTACTGAGGATATAATAGATATGTTGCAACAAATTTGTAGCATTGATATTACAATTAGCGAATGTGTTTAATTTAGACGTAGGACAATAAATTAACCAAAATCATAAGCTTTTCAGCAAATTAAAAATTTGCTTACTTAATTTTATAAAAAAAATGAGGATATTTATGGTTATAACACAACTTATAATTAGATAGATAGGAATGTTTATAAGAGTTTGGTATTTATAATTCGATATACCAAATTTCAATACTCCAAAATTAATTATAAAAAACACTGCATTATATAAAAAACGTGGATAGATTTTCAAATCACTTTTTACTTAAATTAATTATTATCATTTAACATTCTTTTTATTTTTAAATTAATTTTACCCTTTCATTTTCAATTACAATTTTTGAGTCTGGAAATAACTTTCTCAGTTAACATTATTAATTGAATGTTTTTTTGAGAAGACTCTTACAAAAAACAATGCATATACAGAAAAAAGTCCTATACGAAAATGTTGAAATCTAAAAATGCTTAATAGAGGTTCAATAAATGAAATTATATAATAAATTATTAAAAACATCTTCTAAAACAATGTAATTATTTAATCTTTATATTGATTCGTTCCATAAGCCTAAAAGTATGCTTATGTGTACTTTGCTTAGGTATGGCAAAGATATGATGTTTTTCAGGAACCGACCTAAATGAAAGGGTAGAGCAAAGTAGATTGCTTCTTTGATTTTTAAAAATAGTTAGAAAAACACAAAAAAGATATGGAATAAAGCTCTTCGTTGATGAAAAATTCTAAATTAGGTGAACTTCTTTATTCACAAAAAATGACTTTTTTTTAATCTCTTACACTTCTAAGTTATCACTGTTAAGTTAGTCACAAAAGACTAAAATGTTAAATTTTAAAAGTGTTTCTTCCGTTTATGTCATTCAGTAATGATATGCATCGCTTGTAAACAAAAAAACATTCATTTGCTTGATCAACAAGTATATTCGTGACTTTCAAACACATTTAATATGCAAGACACATACATTCTTCTTATTTAAGATGCATTTAAAGTTAAGCATATACTTTTTATTTAAATAGTTGTCAAAAGATGATACTTCATAATGAAGATTTAAAACACTAGTTTGTTACATTTTCTGTTTGAGAATTTTAATGTAATTAATTTCAGTTTTTATATAAAAATAGTATTTAATATTTCAGATCATATTTTCATTAATTAAAGTTTAATTAACTATTGTAAAGCCAGATATTTCAATTTTAGTTAGAGCTACAATATGAAAAAGCAGATTTTATTCAAAGAATCATCTAAAACCATCAAGTGATGATTTTATGTTACTAGTTAATTAATTTCAATTTTTATATAAAAATAGTATTTAATATTTCATATCATATTTTCATTAATTAAAGTTTAATTAACTATAGTAAAGCCAGCTATTTCAATTTTAGTTAGAGCTACAATATGAAAAAGCAGATTTTATTCAAAAAATCATCTAAAACCTTCAAGTGATGATTTTATGTTACTAGTTTTATATTAAAAGCATATTAAGTGGTACGAAAAAACACTTAGCATTGTAGCTTTTGATTTTTATATTTTAAGATAGAATTCCTTTTAGTTTTAGCAAAATTTATCAACATTATCTATTCTATTCTGAATTACTCATGTGAATCATATATATAGATAAATTCTTTACTTCCAAAACTTTAATTTAAGAAATATCTATCACTCATAGTTAATTAATTTGGGATTGCACATAAGGGAATTATTGATTTAACAAATATTTTTCCAGCATATTTTATTAAGGCTTTATTATGTTTAAATAAATATTGTAAAATAAACGAACATAACATAATTTGTCAATTTGTTTATTGAGTATTACCATAAAATTTAAAAATGCAATAACAGAAAAATAATTATAAGTGTAAGTTCTCTTAATTAAGTTACAATAAAAGTGTAAAATATTTTAACAAAATGGAACAAAATTGCATTAAATATTGTATTAGTTATTAAGAGACATGACTTTATATCATATTTTAGTTAAAAGGAACATTATTTTTGTGAAAAAGAATATTATGTCATACGATTGTTTTACGATCTGCTTCAAAGACTTATAATTTATTTCTATTATTGCTAATTGTGTCACAAAATTATGAGAACAAGAATCTGTAAACTTTATTGGAATCTATATCCATATTTATTTCAATCTTCAAAAGAAAATATATAATTAAGTCTAAATTTGAAATCAATCTAAATTTGATAAGTTGATTTAAAGAGCATTAGCAAGTATTAAAGCAAATTCCCATTAGAAATTATAATTACGAATAATTTTATAAACTTATAAATAATTTTTTTCGCCAGACACAATTGTAAAAGATAAAATTGTTAAGCAATGTAAACTTAGGATATTATTTATAAATTGCTTTATTTATATTTATTAAACTACTTCAACTAAATACTGCATCAAATGTTAAATACATTAACACGATTTTAGTTTGCCATTTCTCCAAAAAAATATGTATAAATAAAATATACTTTTTTAAATATACTTACTTAAGTATATAACTTCTACTTAAATAAAACGAATGAATTTTTGTACTTACCACTTTAATAAATTTTATGTTAAGAGTTCGAATATGCATCATATTTCTATTTTCTCTTGAGCTGAAACCTTAGAATATTTGTAAATATTTCTTAAGATTAACAAACTCTATTATTTTCACTGTATATCAAATAATCAAAAAGTTTAACAGCGCATTTTCTCTAATAAAAATTTAAACTTTCTTAAAATAATTAATTACTCTATAGATAATAAAAGGTAAGTGAAATTCTGTTTTAAAATAACAGTTTTCATTTATTTAATTTCACAAATTAATCTGTCTCAGAAATACATATTTTTGCTTTCATTTTGAAAAAAAGTTATATATGTTTGTTACATTAATAGTATGTAAAATAACCAAAACTATTTCAGTATTTTAAAAAATTAAGAAACTTAATTAAATATACAATTTCTTTGACAAAAAGAGTGCAATTCATCGAATAACTCTTATAGCATCATTTCACAAATATTTTACAAATAATGTTCCATAATATTAATACTGCAAGTTATTTCCTAATATCTTCAATTCGCATAATGCACAAAGCTCATTAAGGAAAGCTTAATTTATGTTTAATATTTGTCACATTTGAAAAACTGCATATTATATTTTAATTAATAATTTTCGGCTTAATAATATATCAAAAGATGTATTTTACTGACTACAATTATTTAGTAAAAATATTTCAGTTAATTAGAAATGATATTAAACATGAATCAATATTATCTTGAGTCAATATTATGCCTAAATTTACTTAATTAATCAAATTTATGAATATTTTTCTTTAGTTACATTTTTTTAAATGTTTGATTTTTGTTTCAATACATTCACGTATTCTATAAATGGTTGATAAATACTATAAGGCTATTTTCTGTTTAAATAAACAATGCATTTTCAGCATTAGACGAATATTATGCTCTGACCATTCTGACAGTCTCATGAGAAAACATCTGTTGCATAAGATTAGATTTAATCATTAATTTCTGTATTGGATAATAGGCATTATTCAAAAGCCCATTAATATTCCAGTTGTCAAGGGAACAGCCAGAATGTGATCATTGGCTTACCAATTCTCCATATCTGGAAACTCCAAACATAAATGAACACATACATTTAGTTCCAATTTACTCAGCACGCATTAAGTTAATGTCTATTTATTTTAACTTATTTAAATGTTTACATTAGATACCTTATTTAATTTAAAACCGAATTGTGTATATATTTGCTTATGTGCAAATTAGTGTATAAATATGGAACTCCCCCGCTAAATAAATTTATAATATTTTACGCATTTTTAACCTTAATTGTATGTTTTCAAATAAAGGAATTTAATAGAACAAGGTAATATTAATATATTCGAATATTATTGCATAAAATTAAACTTTTTCTTGAAAATAAGGATGAAAAAAGTTGATTTCTGTAAAGTTCTCAAATTAAATTCCCTTAACAAAATACCACATATCCCAATAGAGTGAAATTCTATTCAGATGGTCTTAGAAAAATGGGAATTTTTATCAGAAATGATAAAAAAGCTTAAATTCGATCTGACAGATTGTGTTTTATATAATCAAAAATTAAGACTATTGTCATAGAGGAGAAAACTGTGGTTAATCAAATGAGATAAAGAAAACTTTATTACTCATACCACATGCATACAGAATGCGGTAATTAAAAAAATTCTGAAAACTTTCTTTTAAAAGCATAACGAAATAAAAATATTGGATAAGGAGTATGTACAGAGCTAAAAATTCAAAACTCGAAATGCAATGGCTCACAACAGAACGAAGAGTGTTTTCCTGGACAAGGTACATCAAAAACACCATGAATACCTTCAGGATTGCAAAGTATTTATAGTCGTAATACACAATGTTACTAAAATAACCCGATATACAAAAAATGATGGATATGAGATAAGGTGATGGAATAAGCATGTTCTTGGATAATTATGGCTAATAATCTAGTAAAATCAGAAAATCTCCTCTGTGAGTCTTTAAGAATGGCACCAATATTTATGCCAATGTGAAGTATCTCCGATTCTTCATATGCACAGCGAAGTATCGGAGTTTACTGTACATACAAAGTATAGGAGACATTTTAATATATTTAACCTCAACTTAAAATCTGTCAACATTTTTATAACTTTCAGTAAAATTATAATACTTTTGGGGCAACACTACTTAATATAAAAGTTTGTAAGTCAGCAGTGGCAACATGTTAAAATAAAATACACCCACAATCTGAGCAAGCAGAACTCTACTCGTTGGTGACATCTGTGATGTTTGAATGTTTTCACCTCTTACTTTCGTATGTTAATAAATATGTTTTACAAAGTTTAAGTAATTCAGTTTAAATAATATACACGCAACCTCACTTTTATATCAATTTCAATATCTTAAAGAATTTTTCATTTGGTACTTTGAATCTTTGAATTTTTTACTTTGAATTTTTATTTGGTAATAGAAAAGAAAATTTGCATACATGTTTGTCGTAGTAAATTAACTCTTTTTTGTAGCATTGACCCTTATTTTATTTATTGCTCTTACATTTAATTTTGATTAAAATCAGATAATTTTTATGGCTCTAGATTTTTTTATATTAATTTCATTTTTATGTAATCAATACAACTTTTTAAAGTATTAAGACATTTATAAGGGTTTATATAAAAAAATTAGACTAAATTCTATTTAGATTAAAAAATTTAATAAATAAATTTGCAATTTCCTGATGAAGTTAAAATCTTTTCGTAAAGCCTATTAAATGAATCTATGTGAAAACATTTTGTGCCTGAATATACTCTTACATTCACTCTAATTTGTATTCTCACCATAAAGGTAAAAAACGTCATTTTTTATCCTCAATTAAGATTCCATATCAAATTCCTTGGTTAGTAATAATACTTTAAAAAGTCAAAAATGATTATATTGACAAGGAATATACAAAAATTATTGGACCAACATCAAAATACATAACTTCAGATTTGCTTCTGTTTAGATAGATTATAAGAAGGGCAGAGTAACTAAAAATGAAGCAATCTAACTCTATCAATGTATAACACCATTTAAATGATTCAATAACTTGTTTTCTTTTTGTTATGGGAGTGACACAAAAATGTGTTCACATTCTTCATTTATTATCTTCTTATAAATTCTTTATGCAATCATTTACGGAGATATGCAATAAAAAAGCACCACTTTTAATAATTCAGATAATTATCTTCAGTAATTCTAAATTTCAAGATGAATCTAAATCCAACATGCTTGCTAATAATTCTAATAAACTTGTGGCAGACGAAATGCATCAGTATCTATCTTAATATTTAAATATGCATCGACTTTCGATTAAAAAATGTCAAGAGATTCTGAAAGGAAACATGGTATATTAGCATATATATTACACGAAATACAATGTTACATCGAATATTTTGGTGTTACAATATAGTCTACATTACAGAATATCGGATATATTGTAATCCCAATACATCGGATTTTGGGATTACTTGAAACAATTATAAAACCATATCAACATTTAAAATAACTAATACGTATTATTTCTGTCACTAAGCGATATATTGAATAATATCATTGAAACATGTTTAAACACACTGATATGTTTATCTTCAATTTATATATTTTTTCAAAGAAATTACAAAAATCAATATATAGCAATATTTTTAAAATTATATTTAATGAGTGTATTATTTGAAATCAAACAAACACAAATTTTTTCTTCATAAATTAGATTTTATTTATCAATCAGGCTTGTAGAGAGTATGGATTTGTGTTTCTATATTTGTCTTAGTTTTCTGTACCAGTTTATTAGCTTCTTTTTTCGAAAAAATATATGGAATGTGTGGATTTCTCTTCTGAAAGCAATTTAATCTAATTACTCAGAATAGTTTTATTTGCAAGGAGCATCAGTGTTAGTAAAACAATATTCGATATGATATATTCGATTCGATATGATATGATTCATAGTACCAATTATTTCTTTATTCAGAATGGAGATTGAAGTTGTTAAATTCATGTTAAAATTTAAAGCAATATTAAAAATAATAATTTTCAAATCTATCAATTTTATTTTTAAGTAAAATAAGAAGGTATTCATGAAAAAGGTATTCAAATATTTTTATTTTATTTATTTTTTTTAAATATAATAATAATAATGATAATTTTGATATAATAATGATAATATTTTTTAAATGTGTATCATATGTTCCGATCATCAATAAATTAAAAATTTGTTTTTCTTATGTACTTCTTTGAGTACAATGTTCATTCTACTATTAACTATATAAATTTATAATATTTCAATAAAAAGAATTTTTTACAATTGTTTTATAAGTTAGTATGAGTTTATGATCTTTGGGAAATGCATTGAGGAAATAGAAATCCATTCTTTTCTCGTTCGATGACTGTTGTGTTCGATGCTAGCTCGATAGTTTAGTGTTAAGTAAAAAATATACAGTTTTAAATTTATTCTCGTTAGAAAGAACACATTTCGCAATGAAATATTTTAATTTAGTTATAAGATACATGATGTTAAAAATAGAAGTCTTCAAAGAGAAATGCAAAATATTCAGTTTTTCTTTAATGAAGGGGAAAATACAAGCTAGGAATTGAAAATCGAGAATGGTGTTTATGTGTCGATACTGTAACAACCGATTACGTGCAATTTTGATTTCATCAATCTCATTTAAGTATATTAAATGTTAAAGATCCACTTCTCATGGGTACGTCCATCATCTAAAATATCAATAAATTACAAAAATGTTTACAATTGGCTTTCATGTTAGTAGTCCAGAAACTAAAGATTAACTACAAAACAGTTTGATATTACTTGCACAAAGTTAATGAAAAACACGTAAATAAAGGCTTGTGTCCAATGTGGTCTAGTGGTTAGGATACCTGGCACTCACAAACGAACCCATGTCTCTTATCGTGGCGCCCTCTCTCGGGCTGCCCCGTAGATGAACCATGTTTTGTTTGCATTCTCGATCTTGCTTTAGATTACCATCCTTAGTTGTACATATTTTGCTTATCATGTTTTTCATTGATAATTTTATTCACTTATTTTACCATGTTTCATACTACCATGTGAATTAGTACTGGGAGTGCTTTGCCCCTTCATTCATGAAATTCATTCAATTCATTTTATGAAAGAGAAATTTTAGTCTAAATTTAGGTTGTTTAATTTTGCTTATAAAAGAGATCCACGACCAAAGTTAAATACCTCAGACATATAAAAATAAAAATATATAAATAAAAAATAAAGGCTTATTCTTTTTAATTTTTAAATTTTATTAAAGTAATATTTTTTTTTTTTTTTTTTACATAAAAAATTCTCTTTCCCCAAAATAATATTTATACAATTCAACCCTACAAATTTTATTATCATACTGCAAAAAAAAAAAAAAAGTTGAAAATTACTTTTGGTACTTTCGATGAAAATATCTTATATCTGCTTCATATTTACATAACTAATAAAATTCGAAATTACATTACAATTTACTGCTAAATATTTAACATTTGAATTAAAGCTTATGAAAAGAGAATGAAAAGAGATAAAGGATGAATGGGGAAAGATATATACAAAAATAAAATAGATTTTAAAAATTTGGAACAAAATATGATAATACTTTCAACATAAGTTTTAAATATTTGACAAATGATAGCATTGAATGTTTGTTAAAAATAAGTTTTTAAAACTTATAAAAAAAAGTAAATTACATGAAAAATGAATTGTTAAAAAGTAAATTAATCATTTAAATATTTACTACTTTTACTATTTTTTAAGGTACTGGGAAGTTTATATTTTTGAAGATAAGTACGAATATCAAATAAAATAAAATTAAAAAATTATATTTTCAACAAGTTTTCTAGGGAATTAAGAGGAAGAATCAAAAAATAAATGGCATTGAAAACTTTTGAAGAACTGTCGGCAATTTTTCTAAGGTATTTTTTAAATGACACAATCAAGGTATCCTTTTATAAGAATCTCGCAGAGAAATATGTTTGAAGAATTCAGATGACATAAAAGGTGATTCATTAAAATTTTTGAGAAAACAGTAGAATGTACCAAAGAAATTTATATGAACTACATTACTGTCATATAATCCGTTGTTAATATAATATGGGTATAGAGAAACATTTATTGATCAGGGAGGAAAATTGGTTCTTAAGTATGTTTAAAAGGAATAAAAGCAAATATGAACAGTTTTATTATGCTAATTACATTCATATGCGAATTGAAATGGATAAAATGCAAATTTTGTTCGTTCTTCTAATTAAACTATTGAGAAAATTATTATTATACTTGGAATTCACATCCATTTTTTATGAAGATCGTAATAGAACTTTATTACAAAAGCTTGCTTTGTATAGTTGTAGTATGTAATATTTAAAGTAAACTTTTATATTAAAAATGAAGCTCAAAATACATTCGTAAAGTTTATTTTTAACACAGTTTTGATCAATTATCAAATCTTAAAGGTCTTTTCCTTAATTTTATTGTAATAATATGAAATTTAAGTTATCTCATAATGAATAGAAAATATTATTCGATCCTTTTATGATTAAATTATGAAAATTCAATGCTTATTAATTCAAAGAAATTGTAAATTATGCATTATTCCTTTGAACGAAGAACAAACGTAAAATACAAACATTTAATGAATAACACAAAGATCTAATTTATCATTCCCTAAAGATATGCAGTAAACATTCTACTATATGATCCGGACAATTAAGCTTAATTCATACTCATATTATACAAACTGATTATAATGTCAAATTCATATTGAAACATGAATGATGCACATTTATAGCTATAATAGACTGTTTTGTAGACTAAGTATTGTGCAAGAGGGAAACCTTAGTACAAAATTGTAAATTTTCGTGCGCAATCAGGATTAATTAAAAGTTATTTGGGATAGGTTAGATTTTCGAAATTCTTAACTATATTTTCATAAAATCGATAGCTATATTTTATAAAAAAAGTTGACAACCATATATTCATGAAATGGATAACATTCATTCATTAACCATATTTTAAAGTAAATATATTACTAAAAATTATATATTTTTTTAACTTAGCATAGTAATAATAGTTATAATTTTTAAACATAAAATATTCAAACTGATGTTAGAAATTTTATATACTTTAGGCGTACATGTTTCATTGAAGATATTGTGATTAGCTCGTTTTGCGGCAAATTATTGTAAATCATTGAATACCTAAAAATCAAGCTGTTATCTTAATTTAAAATAATCCACTTAGTTTGAAGTAATATAAAATGCATGTAGTTTCCATATGTTTATCGATAGAATAATGATAAAGTATAGATATATTTTTACACTATTTATATTTATAACAATAATAATAATTGTATTTTATTAATTCTAAATGTTTAATGTCATAATCTAATTCAATGATCTTAAAACTTTATGCAAATTTCCATCCTAGTTTGAAATACTAGAATAATTATAGTATTAGTAAACAGTGCCAGAATAATTGTTTTCAGAATTTATCTGCAAGTTTGTTAACATATCTTTAATTAATTTGCAAAGTAATTAAAAAAAATAAGTAATTACAGGAAAATAAAATAATTAGTAATATTTTTGTAAATTACCAGCACAATCATTTATTTATTTAATAATTAATGAAGTTCAAGCCAAATTACATTTTCTAGAACTCAGATAGTGCTTTCACATATTGATTGAGCACATAGAAATATAATAATACATATGTTATATGAAAGGCTTATGAAATATTTTTTTATTTGAGATTATGATGAACAAAGCTGTAAAATACGATAAGAAAATGTATCATTCTTTGTCACATATATATAGTTAAGCTTAAATATATTTTTAATTTAATTAGAATGTCCTTCTCTATTACGTTTTTTTTCTTCTAAATGAAATTTGTAGCAATTCATAAAAAAGAAACATGTTTACTATTTTTCTACTACTTGAAATTCAACAAGCATGGAGACAATGATAATTCAATTACAATGTAAACGCTCAAAAAATTATATAAGCGGTTAACAGTGCTTACAAAAAATCACAAAATTCTGTCTCTCTTTATGCTTCATTTTTAAAAATTCATTTTTGTCTTTAGATGAAATAATGACGTAAAAGTGGCCTGCCTTTTCCAACGATTGTCATCAAGCACAGATATATGAAATAGAATCTAAAAAATATTAATGTGTTCAAAATGAAACATTATAATGTGTTTAAAAAGTTCAAACATGACATGTAAAGTCATATTTGTTCCCAAGATTAAAACACACTATCACATGATTTATTGTATAAACATGCTAATATAATATGTTTGTAAATTTATTTTGAAAGCGGCTTAATACATCTCACCAAATTTGAAAATCATTTTATGCTGAAATGAAATGTTTTGTTTTATATGAATTAAACAACTTATTTATTTGATTTCATTCTTAATTATGTGGTAGAAAAAATATATACCCCGAACTTTAAATACTTTGAATTTGATTATTATTGTAACATCTAAACAAAGTGAAATTTCAGTACATTTAAATAAAATTTATGACATTTCACATATTTAGGATATTTATAGTATTTTATTCTTCACATTAGAATATTTAGAAATTTCCTAAATTGCAGTTTCAGTAATTTCTCTGCTACATATATTATAAATAATTTATATTAATTTTGACTTTATTTTTAACTATACATAAATTTTCCCATGAAGTCAATGAATATATGCTTATAACAAAAATCGTTTCATATTCTGAAGAAATTTCTTAAGCATGTTATTTTGAGAAATGTTGGAATGTATTGAAATGTCTTATAATTTATGTTTAATAAATTCAGTAATTATTGTTTTACAAAGTAAAACAGGATGAAAAAGTAAGAAAATAAAACAATTGCAGAAAATATTTTTCATCTTACTTTAGAAAAAATAAATAAATAATTTTATACATTCTTTCCATATTTTACTGCTTTAAATCTTAAGAAAGAATTGACCTGAAAATATATTATATATAATATTTTAAAGTATATATTAAATACATTTAGTTTACATCAAACTTGACAAACACATATTAAAAAGTTCCTTTAAAGTATATTTATAAATAATCACATACTATGAAATTTGACATGAGATATAATGTATTATCATATTTATTTTATTTTAATTACAGTCTTGAAATTCCATAGCAGGCTAATAATATCAAAGTGTAACAGAGATATCAGTTTCTAGCAAAATCAGACAGATTTCCGATTCTTTGTAATTGCATAAAGTAATTAAGATTCAATTTAATAAGAAATATAGTTACCAATCTAATGATTACTTACCAATCCAAAGATTACCGTTGTAATTTTAATTCATAAAATAATGTCGGAATATCTTGGAATAACAAAAGAATACGATGATTTATTATTCTTACGTAAAGAGAGTAAATGAAATTTAATAAATTTAAAAAGGCATACTTATCATAGTAATCTCAAAGAAAATTTTAATGAACAAAAAGTAAATGATAAAAATTGTTTATTAGATCAGCAATATTAAATTCTATAATTATTGTTTATTTCAAATTAATGTACAATAAGTTTTATCTGTCGAGAGTGCAAAGAATTCAGCATAAAAATAAACTAGAACGTATCATTTTTTTAAAACTTAATTTACATTGACAAACATATTTGTAATACACCAAATAAAAATACAAAATTACAGATTCGAATTTCATAAACGATTCATATTTTTAGGCATTTATTTATGAGAAATTATTACAAAATCAGAAATATGTGAGCAATGTGTCATATATTATAGGAAACAGATTCGTTAACTATAATTCATATAATTAAAATTTCAATTTACTTACAAGTTGGAAATTTACATTATATTACTGAATTATTTTTATGCTTTACAACATTTAACACATATATCCCGTGAAGTTTGTTTTCAATGAATATAAACTTAATTTTTATAAAAAAGATGATATCGTTGAAATCTAACGGATACCCAAATATCATTTATCCGTTATTATAA
>JAPDSC010109055.1:0-28894 GCA_026290005.1 Latrodectus geometricus
TAATGTTATTGTAATTCTTGTCATTGAATAATTGGAAAAATCCAACTCATTTACATGTATAGTATCATAGATACCAATTTGAGTCACAAGATACATTTCCATGATAAATTGGTCAGTAGATTGCTCGAACGCAGTTGATTTGATTGATTTTCCTAGTCACATAAATCAATTTTTTTTACGAGTGCATGAATGACGTTACTTTTTACCATTTATCAAAACTTGTAGGAAAGTATTTCCAATCTATAACAGATGCGGAGCCAGAACAGACATTTTCTTAGAAGGAAACACATAAATTTCTGTTCCTACCAGGTTTTCTAATACCCACATCGCACGCATAATTTTATTTTCTTTATCAATATACAAATTTTATAATAAAATCTACTTTCAAAGCAATAAAATGATGCTTTTTTAAAAAAAAAATTAAAGAAATAATTTCTTTATTTTTATTTGTCTAACAGTTGTAACATGTTAGTCCAACTTAGCATTAAATATATATTTTTGATTATAAATGTTTTCAGTTATTAAATCTATCACAGTTTTCGTTGAAAACATTGTTATTTCACTAAGTAATTTTTTCACTGACTAGATGTTTTTTAAGCTTCCACACTGATGTCTAGTGGATAGCGTAACTGTCTACAAATGGGGAGGACCTAGGTTCGAATCCCGGCTCGGGCATGTATGTTTTTTTTCTCTCTATTTCTTGTCCTTTTCTCGAATGATCGGTGAATGTGGCCCGCCCTATAAACGGGTTTGTGGTGGTGTGGTGGGGGTCATGCTATTCGCCGTGACATGGTTCATAGGTTCTCACGGGTAACGATAAAATGAGTAGCAGTTTCCGGCCTTGTTGCGGCAAATCGGCTAGTTTACTTACTTGCTCAAAGGTGCCCGCCATTAGAAATTGAAAAAAAAAAATGTTTCTTAATCAATGCAAAAGTTACTGAGAATACTTGATTATAAAACTTTTAAATTTCTCAAAATGAATGCAACTGCTTAAAATATTAATCTGAATTTTTTGTCAATTAATAGGAAATTTTAAATCTGATTTTTGAATTTTCGCTAAGGAATTATATCGTTGTATTTCTAAAACATCATTAAAGCAATAGAAATAAATTTAAAAAATAAACATAAAATTTTAAATATGATCTGAAATTTTTCAAACTTTCTTAGAAATGATAATTACGAACAATTTGAATAAAAAAAGTTAAATCTTAAATAATCAAATCGTAAATTTTATGTATAACTATTAAAAGCAGACGTTAACTTAATGATTTGAATACAGTACTTAAGAAATAATGTAAGTTTATTTTATGGAAGTTATGCTGTAGTTAAATTTAATGAAGAAAATTATAATAGAAAAATAAAATAAATTTGGAAAAACAAGAAAAAAACAATTGAAAAAATAAATTTTTCTAAAAATTACAAACATAAATTTTAGATATTTTATTTTACTTATAGATTTCTGTTGTTAAATGTGATAGAATATATTTTCTAAAATAAAAGTAAAAGTAAATTGTCTTCGTTAAACAAGTTACATCATATATATAAATGAAAGGTTACTCAAACAAGTGATAAACCATTTTGCTTAACTTTCACTTTTAAAAAGCAAAAGTAAATTGGTCCAAAGAAAATTTTAGTGGATAAAAATTATGGGAAATGCATTTTTGAAAACAAATATTTTTAAAAATTTATTTTTAAGTGTTTAAATATTACTATAATTCATCGTTATTACCACGTAATGAGAAAATGTAAAAGTACAGTTTTTATATAAAATAAAAAAAAATTTCCCAAATTCAATAAGAAATTAAAATATATCATCTACTGAATGGACATTAACATACATAGATAAATAAACGGGAACGAAAAAAAGTTACATTAAGAAATATTTTCATTGGTTTGTTGGTTTAGTGTTATGGACAGAAAAAAAATTTAAATAGTGCCGAAAGTTTTAGGTACAGTATTTGTTAATTGAATACAATTTTTTTATATAAATCTGTCCATGGGTTGTCAATTAGTTCCTGCAATTGCGCCAGAAAGGGTTGTTTATATTTCAGGAGTTGTTTAATTTTGAGTTGTAATCATCAAACACATATTCGATTTTAAATAATGTTTATATATTTCATTACAACTTTATTAACTCATTTCTCATAATCTACAAATCAAATAAATGATTTCTAAGTCATAGATACGACGAAAAATAAAACAAACCTCATAGTGAGGTTGTATAAAATTTTCGTTACATGCACTGCATGCAATGACTGTCAGTAATGCATATAATACAATAATATATATATATATATATATATATATATGTTGCAGATTTGAACTATACTTTCATCATATCATTACAGTTGCATGAAACAAACTTAATTTGCATTAAAATGTAGAAACTGCCATTTGAATAATTATACACACAAGTAGATTTTAGAATGCAGAATGCTATCTTTCTACCTCTGAAAAAATTTCGAATTACTCAAAGAAAAAACTATAATTTTTATTCCACTTAACTTGATTTCTTCTTCGATTCAATTGCTTTTACGTATCAAGGGAAATTAGTGGAATGCATGTTGCAGAGTGTTTGGCACACAGACACATTTTCTAGTTAAGTTATTTCAATATAATACATAAATCTAAATTTAAAATGAGGTAGAATTCAGGTGATATTTTCCAATATGAATTAATTTTATGTTTTAAAAAAGTGAATATGTTTATCTTCCTAAATTTTTTCAGTGATTATCACATCTATTAGACGAAAATAAAATATTTTAATCAAATTTGATATTCGAATTTATTTATTGACATAATTCTTAATTTTCTTGTAACAGCTTCTGTAATTTTTTTAACAACTTTGAGTGGAATTATGTTAGCAAGTACGAACTTTTGATACAGCTCTCTTGACCATAATTACACATAATTGATTGATATCATAATTATATATATATATATATATATATATATATGCAACTAAGTTGAATATAGTTATTCTAAAAATAAAAAAAATGGTATACTCTGTTTGTATTATTATATATTGGGCAGTTTTCAATTTAAAATATATTTTAGACTAAAGTAAATCCTAAATATTATTGAAATGTGTATTAGATTAAAAACATTTTCAATAAAGAAATAACAAAATCTCTATTACCTGTTTCGATAAAAGTATTTTAAATAAGGCTATAATATTTTTAATATTTGAACTAAACAATATTAATAGAGCTTGCTAATAATCTTCAACTAGATATATGTTATTCATATTAAATTTTTAAAATGCATGCATTGCTAGTTAAAACTCCTTATTTTTAGTTTTAGTTGTATAATTAAATTGAAATGAAAAGAAGAAATAAGTTAGCAAAATTAAAAGCTTTGTTTTACGTGTAAATTAGCTACACTTTGAAAAACGTTGAAATAAAATTACTTTCGGAATGTATAACAATGTATTTATAAAAGTACTGTGCATTTAGAATTTTCATTCATATTATATGCATTAGATTTTGAATATTTTTAAAAGATTTAATATGAATAACACAATAAAATTTATTTATTTAAAACTCATTTCCATTTTTTGTTCAGTTTTTATAAATATTTTTCAGTCCACATTATTACAAGAGCATCTTACTGATATAAAATAAATTATTCAGTCAAAGTTCAGAATTACAGTTACTGAGTTAATTTTTTCACTTGAAAAAATTTCAATATTTCTATATTAATAAGTTAAAGAAATGCTGATAACCAAAACAAAATACATAAGTATGAATTTTTAATAAATTTGAAAACAGCAATAAGAAACAATTTTATTTTAAGTAGGATACTAGAAGTTATCAAATATAAAACGGTAAAGTACATTGTATTAATTAGTTTATATATAAAATAAAAAAAAGTTGTTGTAGTTTGAGTGCATAAAATAGTTCCAAAAACTGTGTTTTCTTTAAATGAGTTAGTAGAATTAATTCAGCACACCTTGGAGAGTAAATATATGCAACAGTTTCTGGAATTTTTTCCGTGTTTATATCAAGTAATATCTATATTATGCAAAAAGTAATTATAGAATAAAAGTCAAATTAAATAACAACAGGATATATGCAAGCAAATTTAGCAAGTATATACAGATATATTTTTTAAAGTTAAAAATTATAAATAATATTAACGCATTTTACAATTATTGATGAGTTTGTTGTTTTATTTCGAATATATAAACTTATAATTTAATAAATATATTTTAAGTTTGCATTTTTAATTTTAAAGTATATATGTACCGGTATATATTTTGGCTTTAAAATTTAAAGGTTAATATATACATATTTATGAAAATAAAATTTAAAAAAGATCAAAGTAATATCATTTTTCACTTATAAATTAATAAATAATATGAATAAAATGAAACGAATTACAAATTAACTCATTCAATAGATATGATTCTATTGCTTCTTTTTTTAGAGAATACCAAATGACACTTACGTATCACATGTAATTTTAATTACACATTAATAATTTTACAATTTTTTGAATGTGAAATACAGATATAAGGGGATAACATGAAAAAGTAAAGCTCTAAAATTAATGATATTTCTGTAGCATAAAGCATCGTTTCAAATACATAAAATAGCTTTCTGTACATGCTTTAACTATAGATAAAATTTAAAATTTAATCTGCAAACATATTTCACATTAAATCGCAGTTTTCGTAATGCCTTAAGACCTTTTAGCTACCTTTTATACTACCTTGTGTCATATTGTGCATTTTAAATGTGGATCATATATTTAATGAGACTGATTTCTACTTGGAAAATCTGTTAAATAGAAAAATAATTTTAAAAAATGGTTTGTAAACATTGTTAGAATTTCAAAATCTGACTGTGTGATACCACTTAAAGAAAAGTAAGCTAACAACCAAATTCTATATTCCCGAAATAATTTGAGAGAGAACTCTTTAAAAAAATTTACATACAGCAGGGTGAAAAGTTTCGAATCAGTGGATGTTGTGTTTTCTACATAGCCTAATATTGAACACCTTTTGATAGTCACTTTAAAATGTAAAGCCTTCAAAATATACAGTCAGGCAGATGAGCAAACTGCAAATACAAATGCACCTTATTGTACTACGATAAATCGAATAGAAAGTAAGGAACTATGCTGAATTTATTTGAGGACATAACTGTCGAATATGGTGATACAGATAACGAAAACAATGAACAAAGTTCATTTTAATGTTTATATCATTGTGTGTTTATGTTACGTAAAAATTGAAGTTATAAGTTAAAATTTCCGAAAAGATCTCTGTCAGAAGAATATGTTTTTGTAAATAAAATATGTTTTATGTAATTTTAAATTCTTACTAAACTTAAAACAGAATTACGTTAAAAAATACCTATTCAAATTTCGAACAAATAACACAAAATAAGGGTAGATAATTAGCTAAGCTTTCTATTACATATATGAAATTAAAACTTTTAGAAGTAGAATTATTTAGCAAATGGAAAATATTTTATAACTATTGATCTTTAATTTATTTTATGATTGATATGTAAAAGGATAATAACTTAAAGTATTCTCAATTATATTATTATGTGAGTTAATAAATGCAAAAATATTTATAACACTTAGTTTATATTACATACGTTAAAGCAAAACTCAGGCAAAAAAAATCAACAAAAATTATTAATAAGCGAACACATAATTAAAGATAAATAAATACACAATTTTTTAGCTAAAAACGAAACAGCATAAGTCAATCCGAATACTATTTCTTTTACAAAATCTCACAAATAATCTTAAAATGAACATTTGGCATCTGCCTTAGCACCAATTTCTGTTTTTCCAAAACCTCAGATTCTTTGGATAATATAATATTTAACTTAAGACTTTTGGGAATCGAAAACGCAATCAGGAGATTACAAGAGATTGTAATCCCACAAACATATGTAGCCCTGGTTAAAAACTTTTTCTTTCTCAGATTAAATGTTTTTTTCCTGGTTCTGATTGATACTTTTTCTCTAATCACAAAGTTGCATTTCTCCAAGAGATATTTTTTATCCGAAGTATATAATTTTTTTCTAGTTACTTCTTCTGGGAATTCATTTGGGGAAACTGACGACACATAATAAACAAGATTAGGAGACAAAAAATGAGTCCCTCGAGATAAAAGAATTTCTCCACTCTGATTACTTTCTCGTTTACTCTATTTTGCATTAATTCTGTGAAACAAACGAATGTGTGGAAACAGGTAAAATGGAAAAAAAAACATTGTTCTGTAAGAAAAACTTTAAAAACATATCCAAAATGTTTTGTAAGAAACTAAAATATGTTTTGCAGTAAAAGTAAGATTACGGTGTATAGAAAATCCCTGCATTTAAAATATTATTTTTTTCTTCTTTTGCAATGTATTTATGCTAGTTTAACTAATTTTCTCTTTTTAATTAACTCTTGACAAAACATGAAAAAAAATATGTAAAATTTTATACTTTGTCCAATAAATACATGAATACTTTTAAGAAAAATACGTGATAGTATATTCATGCAACACTATCTATGAATTTTAGGTGCAAAAATTTATTGCATACTAGTGAATATTTCAAAGGTAGATATTAATTTTAAAAATGAAAATATTTTCAGAAGTGCTAGAAATCTGTGCAACAAGTCTAAATATTCCAATAATAAAATTCATATATTTTTTAATAATTGTTAAAAAAATATCTATAATATTTATCAGCACTATAAATTATTGCAGTGAAAGTCTACAGCGATAATTTCAAAATATTCTGTGCAAATTTTTTTCATGAAATCTTTATACTTACAATTTCATAATTTCGCTCAGATAAGCGATATTTTAATAGCGCATAATTAATAAGAATGAGCTAATCAAAAGGTATTATTTTCAGAAACTAATTTGCATTTGCCAATTTACTCCTTATTATTTGATTATCTTTTTATTAGGTATTTCTCTAACACAATATAAATCAAAAACCATTTTAATACATTAAAAATATTTAATTATTTGAAAAAATTCTAATTTACACCCGTAGTAAATTTGGTCTTCAATAATTTCAATTTCTCATTTATTTGAATTTCCTTAAATATCGTCAAAAATATTTAAGGAAATTTAAACAAATCAGAAATGAAAATAAATGATAATATTAGTTTTTGTGAATCAAAATTTACATTCTTGTGTATTTGAAAACAACATATTATTATATTTTATGCTTAAAACTAATTTAAACCATTCAGTGATAAGGAAAATTATCAAGTGGTAATAGGATAAATCAAAAGGATAGATAATATAAATTTACACTTTTTTCCTCAATTTCCTCATTACCTAATAGTTACAAAAATATTTTCTTATTGAATTAAATGTAAATTAAATTATCACATTATGGTATGATATTATTCTGAGAATGTATTCCGATCTATAACAAAATGCATTACCCTGAGACTTTTAAAATCATTTTCTGATTATCTAGAAATTTAGCAAAAATTTATTTAATATGAAATTCCATACGGAATTATTAATTATAAATAAAATGTAAATTCAACTTAAAATTTTGTCACAAATTTTCTTCATAAAAATTGCATATTTATTTTATACATCAAATTTAGTGATAATTAAATATAAATAATTTTATAATTTTTTTAAAAAAAATCCTGCATTACTTAAATTATTTCATAATTTATTTTGATTACATAAAATTTGAAGCATTCGGTATAGACTTTCCTTAAAATTTGAGAATAATTTTTTCAAAAATGCAGGAAATTGAAACGCTAATACCAGAAAAGAAAGCATTATTATCATACAATAATTACTATAATATTTTGGTAGAAATATTACTTATTTCGAATGAATAAAATCTCTAAAATCTTTACCCGTTAGCTTTTTTGGCTGAAAATTATTACTTGAAAATAATGAGATATATAACATGTTATTGGATAAGTTTTCAATTTTAATTACAATTATATCAAATTTGTCAACTTTACTTGTTCCATCTATCCTTTCAATTACATGCTAATATGAGCAGTTTTGAGAGCTTTCAAGCATTTCCAAGCATTTGAACTTTTCAAAGCATTAGGTAAGAGACCATTGTTTAAACGTCAACCATTTTATTTCTAAAACTTCGATCTAAATGTTGCTGGACTCTATTGTATTCAAATTGACTCTAAAAAACCATATTTAATTCAATACATAAAAAACTTTATATTGTTCTTATAGGTAAAAAATGTTTTTCCCTTGAATATATGAAATCTAATTTTTTAACTTAATCATTATCTTTCATAACTTTTTTTAAATGTATCCTAAAATTCCTGTTTTGTTTTCTTGAAAAGCTCTCACACCTAAAATGTTTATTACTGGAAAGGGAATCAAATTTTATCAAATGAAACGCACAAAAGTTGGGAACAAAAGTATACCAATAATTTTATTTGCCCTCAAGCAAGAAATAACAACAATCTCAAAATGCCTTTGAAAGGATAGAAAGAAACTTAAAAACATAAAAGTATATAAAAGTTACAAGGACTGTTGTGATAACAGTCGATATCTCATATCAACTTCCAGATCACTGTTTATTGTTTGCTTGCGTTATTTAGATAAATATTTGTCGGACCTTCTAAGTCTGCTATTTAATTTTAACTTTCAAAGATTTCTTTGAAACCAAAAAAAAAGTAAAAAATACCAATGATGTTTGGTTTCTGAAATTTTGTAGTAAATTCTTTATTAGCGCTGTAGTTTTAACAGAATTATACTATATCTTCGAAATAGTTGTAAGGCATTTTTAAATTGATTTCTCTTTTACACAGAAATAAAATTTATTAGAGAATTTTTTTGGAAAGCTCTTGTATTGAATTTTATAATTTAATGGAAGATATGATCTTTAGTCTTAAAATCAAGGAAGTAATAAGATGATGAACAAATTAAAAAACATTTTGGAAAATTATTAAAATCTAATTACATGCATTACAAGTTTCATTTCTAAAAAGATGAATGTCAAAAACCCTGTTCTTAAATAGCTTCATTATAATAGTCAATCTAAAAACTTAAAAATTTAAAAATCATCCATATTAGAAAAATCTGTGATAAATGCGAGATATATTAAAGTTGTGGTTCTATTACTCAGCTCAAGTTTTATTATTCAGCCCAAAAACAAGAAAACGCGTAAGATACATTTTTATGCGCAAACACAATAATAATACAAAAAAAAGAGCACAATACAAATAATTAATTTCTTACAATCAACAATAAGAAATTCACAATAAAAAAAGTGAATAACGTGAAATACCAGGATAACATCAAAACTGAAACAGAAAATGACTTTTTAACTGTATGTCTTTCACGCACGGGAGGGGGTGTTTAACTGTTCTTAAAGATTTTAGACTGATAATTCATGAAAGTATTGTTCTAAAATGTAGTCATCTGTTGACACACACCTCAATTACTTTATATATTCTTTGTGCTTTCAATTTTGAATGCTCATTTGTGCATTTTTTTATATATTTTTCTTTTGTATATTCTTACTTTTTTACATGGAGTAATAATGTCGCATAAAATATTTTGATTGGCATAAAGTATTCCTTATATATAGGTATCTTACTATTTCATGTTCAACAAATAAGGACTGGACAAATGTGGATTACACCTGTGGAGAACAATCAACCAATTTAGAAAAAAAAACCATTCTAATACAAACATATATATGCAACCAATGGGAAAAGTAAAAATTTTATAAAAATGGTTCAAAAGTGAATGATTAAAATGTAAGAGTTTATTTAACATTGTCTAAGACATATTAAACAAAACATCATATCAACTGGTAAACATTATTTTATATTTAGTGGAATATTATCAGAGGAGATCATATTACCTCTGAAGAAAATAAATCATTAAAATATAAATATAGCAATCATTTTTGTTGTATTATTACTAATAAATATTAGAATTCTTTCCAGAAGTGCTGTCTAGTATAAGTTTCAGTTTTGTAGGATATGGATTACTATATTCAAAATAGGCTTGGAATTTAATAGTAACTATTGTACATTTTATTGTACAGGATTTAGCGTTGCTACACCATACCTGGGATTAAATATTTTAGTATTTTTCTTAATGTAACTTGATAATATTTTAGAAATCATTAAGCATGTTTTTTATTTATTTACATTTTTATTTGAAATGTATTAAATAGTTATAGTACAGAATAATCCTTATACAATAAATAAGTTTAATCAAATTATTAGCTTATCTTAAGTGTGAAGTATTTAATTACTAGATAAAACTGTCCTCTTATTTAAAATTATATCAGACGGGTATAACATTTTTCAATCTTTCAAGGTAAGAGTATTTTATCCAAATATATTTAATTTGAGTAGCAATTTGCTTAAATTTCCCTAATTTTAACTCAAATATATTGATATTTGATACTTACACTTAAAACATTATAAATTTTTGGATATAAAAATTATAATTAATTTAAGTATCTTGTTTCTGTTCTATAATTTCAAATCTTCAACGCGATCTCTTTCTATGATGTAGATTTTTTTTTTACCAATGGCGGGCACTTGGGTGATTAACCCTTTTTTAGCCACAACAAGGCCGAAAACTGCTACTCATTTATCGTGACCCTGTGAACCAAATAACTGAGGCGAGTAGCACTACCTACGTCACACCACCACAAACCCATTTATACGGAGGGCCACTTTCATCCTTTAGAGGAAAGGACAAGAAACACATACGAAAAAGTAGTAACTCCAGGCCCGAGCTGGGATTCGAACTCAGGCACTAACCATCCGTAGTCAGTTACACTAACCACTAGACAGGTTGGGCAGCATGACGTAGATTTAGAATGCTATATCTTAATGTATATTGTCTTTCCTAGTTTAGAACAAACAAGTTTTTTGAAAAAGACTAATTGTAAGTAACTGGGTTCAAAATTGCTTACAAGTTAAATTTGTCAGATTAAACATATACATTTTTAATTTTAATGTAATTGTAATTTTGTTCATTCATAACATTTTAACTAAATTATACTATCAAACATTTAATATTAACAATTTTAATTTGAAGTAAACTTAATAACTTTAACTATATAGTAACATACGTACATTATACTTTATATTAGATTGCATTATCTCATTTCTAATTTTATTTACAGATTAATTGGAAATTCTATGCATAAAGCATTATTCCTTAAAATATAATTTTCTTAAGCCGAGGAAAATTTTCCGAAAACTGTCAATTCTTAAATGTGTTTCGAAGTATTTATTGGTAATATAAAACATTTTATATTAAAAATATATTTTTCGAATAAAAATCTTGAATTCAATATTTTATACAAATAGAAAAGCATATTCCCTTCTAATATTAATATTTTCGGTGAGATTCGCTTTCTATATATCAATAGATTCGCCTTCGGACATCTGCAAATATTACTCCCTAGGTCAAAACAGGATGACGTATTTCCATTTCTTATAACTATGGTTTTGCAGCATGTTTTGTATATAAAATATATGGAGAGTTACGTCGAAAACTTTCATTCAGATGCTGCAAGAGCAAAACATTATATGACGAATCGAGACATTTCATAACGTATCAATGTCGGAACTAAAAAAGGGTATGATAAAAGCTCCATTTGATTTTAAAAAATTCTGCAAAACTGTTATATAAGACTATGGAGTACTACTTTGAATACAGCAATGTTAAAGTAACATAATATTGTGAACACAGCAATGTTGAAATAACTTAATATTTTGAATACAACAATGTTAAAATAAAAGAAAGAAGTTATTTTAACATTGTAATCATAATATAATATCATTGAAAATTAAATTGCAATTGTTACATTCTTTTGCAAAAAAATCAAACACCAAGAAGAAAGTGATTCATTTTCATAAAAATGATTATGTGTATAGTACAAACAAAGAATATAAAATGATTAAAAAATCAAGGTCATAGTACATATTCACGAATCACAATTACGCATTATGTGTTCAAATTAGTAGTTAGTCAAACCGCCCCTGGTGGCTATGCATATTAAAATTTGTCCAGAAAAGGAGTGGTAGAGGCTCCTAATGTCATCATGCGACACATTCTGTCAAGCAATTATCAGTTGCTGCTCCAGATCTACGATATTTTGTGGTGACCAAATCGCATGGCTTATCTTACATGCTCCATTGGTGAAAGGTCTGGTGACCTTGCTTGCCAAGGAAGAGTATCAACAGCAAGGATACAGTCCAGAGATATGCAATCTGTATAAGTCTTGACATTATCTTGTTGTAAACTGGCTGCAAGAGATGTGCCATGTAGGGTAATGCTACCAGCCATAGGTTAGTATCAACATATTGTTGAGCTGTTAAAGATGTACTGAGGATGACAAAAGATGGCCTGCTGTCATAAGAAATAGGACACCACATCATTACACCAGAAGTTTTGACTATGTGGCTTTGTAAAAGGCTGATTGGGACATATGCCCAGATTTATTCCATACACGAGCACGGTGGTCATGTGCTTCAAGAGTGAAGAGTCATCGCTAACTACAATACGATACCAGTCTGATGGGAGCCATGGTGGTAGGCAACAACTTTGCTCCAGACAACTCTGTCGAAGTTGTGACATCAAAATTGAACGTCTTAATATCTTTGTGAGCGTAACCCCGCTTGCAACAAGCGCCGAGAGATGGTGGATGGTACCACGGGAGGTATAGATGAAGCTGTATTGCGTTGGATAGTCAACAATGATCCCGTTGGGGAGATTTGGGTCTGGAGAACTATAATACTATTTTACCTACCATTTGTGCTCCTTGACATTCCAGATCCGTCATTTCGTCAGCAATTTCCTTGTAACTGTAGCAACTATACCATTGCTGCCACAAAACCTGTGTTGTATACTGCAAGTGGCCGCTAATTCAACCATTTTCAAAATCTTTTAGTTGTCTGTAATGTCTTCGATATCGTCGTAATGGTATCTTTAATTGTTTCTTTAATGAATTACTATTGCATAAGCAAAAAAGTATGAATTTTCTGCCTCCGATACTGGTTTCATTCTTTGCGAGTTGCGCACTAGAAATGTAAGCTATGATCGTAATTCCTGTATATTTGCCTTGAAACTTTGGTCATTAGCATGTTTGATCAAGATATTTTTGCATACCATACTTTATCACGATCACAAGTCCTTGTTGGGGCTTCGATTTTTTTTTCTTTATACTTTATTTATAAAACATAATTTTACATTAACTAATTATTTTGTATCAATTGTACATCACTGGAATAGGAAAGTAATGAACTAATAAGTTAAAAGTACCTCCCTTCTGTTAGAACGTTTGTATATTAATACACAAATGTCCATACAGTAAGGTAAATCTAGAAATAAATCGAACGAGATAAGAAAAATTGACTCAGGTAAAAATATCACCTCATGGTCCAGTCTGTACGCAAATTAGGGGAAGGCAACTGATGAAGCCGAGCATACGACACAATGACCAAAGAGTGAGAGAGGGTAAAAAAAACTGAATGAAACGTGATTATTATCGATCCGTACGGTGTGAAATGTCAGTGCCACCATCACATAAGGGGGACATAGAGTACGCATGTGCATGTGTGGATGAATTTTTGGCAGTCTGAAGTCAGGCTTACGCAGAAGACAGTAGCTAATTAACTCTCAAAACGTTATTTCTAAGTTATGGCAATGATTCCCAGAAAAATACAAATGTCTGTAGAAATTACAGTACATGTCGCTCCCGATTGAAAACGTCTAATGACGACCAGTAACAGCCACCGTAAGAAACTAAATTAACTTAGGAGCTGAACTGCCGTGTAAGATACCATCATCACCAAAGTTCCATAATCAAATCTAATTAAAAAATAAAAAAAGAAAAGAAAAATTTATTTTTAAAAATGTTCTTTTATAAATGATTTAATTTTTAAATAATAAATCAAGAAACAATCATTCCAAAATGGTCTCTAACGATAAACAAATTTTTACAATGTAATATTTGTCAAGAGCAAAGCAATGAACTTTCAATGTCTAGAAAAATCGAAAAATTAATTATTAAGTTTATCAACACGATTTGAATTATCTTTTTGTCAGGAAAAAAATTAGGTTTTTCTACTATTTCTTTATATTCAGTATTTCCAGTTCGAATATTTTCTGCTTTTTTTCCCCTTGTAATGCTTTTTACGACTATCTCAAGCCAAACCGTGTGCAGACGTTTGGGATTGTTTGGTCTGATTCTCACCGGCGTGCCAGTTGTGTTCCATTGACGGTAGCTCACTGTCACCAGAGTTTTGCTTGTTGAACAAACAATTTGGACATCACACCATCACTGTGTTATGTTAGCATTTTCGTATCTTGTGTTATATTTTCCACTTGTCGAGGTTTATCTTGCAGTCCGATTCACATCGGACGTTCGGATGGAGAGCGGCAGGTTACCCAGTTCCTCTAAAATAACATCATTAATCACAAACATTACGGTTGTGAAAGAGCGCTCGTTCGAGAAAGCATTATACTAGTCTCCAGAAGAGATATACAAGTTTAAATTAGAATTATAACATGATAAACGTATTGAGACATCATTGTGGAATAATATGTTTGTTTGTTTAGGAAAGCCACGGTTTCTGATTTTGTGTTTATGAACGATAATGCCTTTCCTCACCGTTTATCATAAAGACTGTCTTCTATTTAAGGATATGACCCGCACAGAATGAACAGTCTTCTTACTGAACCTGAATCCAGGAGAACATATGTGGAATACACTAGTCGCAGCACATCAGCTACTTGCTACACCTGTAAGGGACCTTCAGAAAGCCTTACTTCCTGAGTGGAGTTCTGTGTCCCAAATGTAGCTCTATAACTTGATTCTTAGCATACCCCCGCATGTACGAACAACATTTTACAGTGTGAGAGATATATGACGCATTAGCTATCACACCAATAATACAGGTTCAGTTATTAAATGAACAATATGTGGTATAATTGAACCAGGGAGCTAATATCGTGTTTGTATATTATATATACACCATCTCTTTTGTTCTTTGTATTGAGTTTAATTAAAATACTTAGTGAATAAATCACGTTTGTTTTGTTTCTGACTTTTAGTTGGTGGTTCCGACATTATCCTTAATTTAAAGACATGTGTGAACTTCTTTGATGTTATTAATCTACACTTATCTTCTCTTAAACTATTAAATTAGCTGTAGTAGATTATCTGTTAACTAAATACGAAACTTTATTTCAAATATAATTTCTTATACAGAGACGTTTTTCTATTCAGATAAATATGAATAATGTATAAAATGTCTTTACTCAGTGTAATATATATTAAATCACATTTTAATTTTATTGAATCTTTTACATTATAAATATGAATTTTAAATGAAAAAATAGTCATATTCTACTAAATATAAATTAAAATATGATACATGTTTCATTTTATAAGTAGAAATGTCAAAAACACTGAAAAAAATTAAATAACTTGTATATTTTGCATCAGTCAAATACGCTAAGAATAAGTTTTTTTGCAAACTCAAATATCTTTAGAGAGATAGAACGAATGAAAATCAGACCATAATAGAAGTGTCAGAGTATCTTAATATGAAAATTTTAATTTCTAAAATCATAATTTAGAATATTTTTAGAGTTTTTAGTACTCATATATCTTTAGAGGGACAGGACGGACGAAAAGAAACTAATAATAGAAGTTTTAGAGAGACCTAAAATGATATTTTCAACTTCTAAAATCAGAATTTAAAAAATATAGAAATTAAGGGATTATTGAAACAATTTTTAGCATAAAATCACAAAATTTGCAGTCCTTATTTATTTGTAACAACTAAAAATGGCAACCTTGCGAATGCTACTTAACTGAAACAAAAGTACAAAGAACACTGAAACCAGAGTTTCAATCCAATAAAAGGCTCTACTTGTTATTTTTTAGAATTTCAGACTTATGGATTATAGATTATTAAGATTAGAACATTCAGGTTCCCTCAGGAAATGAGTGAGAAAACATTATTTATGCTGAGGAAATGAATGAAACAATATTCTCTTCTTAGGAGAGTTCCTCGTAAGGTTTGACTCGGCAGAATGTGGATTTCCATTTGAAGAAAATTTGGCACCCGGAATGTTTATGAACTTGTGCTAGTTAAGAGTAAAAATGTTTTAGCCAAAGCCAATATCCAAAGCCAAAGCCAATTAATTTATGCCCAGCTAACTTCTATAGTGTCAAGATTTGATAAAATAGTAATCAAAGTTCTAGACATTTTTAGGAGTGTTGAGATTCTGTTTGTTCCAACGATATAAATTATTTTTTTTTCTTATGAAATCGTATATTACCTAACAACTTAACTTATATTTTTGGACAAAAATTTGCTTTGAATAGTTCATACAGTAAATTACCCAGCGATATTCCATCACTAGAAAATGCTTGAGGTATTCTCTGAAGATGTCTTTGGTAGTATTTTGTCTTCTACCAGACCAAGAAAGAATATTTCATTTTTTTAATTGCATACACATTGGTTTCCATCCTTGTAGACGAGTATCATAGTTTCTATATTCTAGGAAAGCCACATTTTTAGTGAACATCATGTAAGATCACATCACCAAGAAAATAAAATCATTGTCTTTATTTATTTTAAGAATATGTATAATATGTACATATTTTGTTAATAGGACTATAAAAGAATTAAATTATAAAGAATATGTATATTTTTATTGTCTTATACATTTTATTCATATCTCACAAAAGCTATATTATTATTTCCCTTAACAGATACTTTTTAATTAAACAAAAAAAAACTAATTTCATTATTTGCAAAATAGACTGACTTATGTAAATGCAGAATAAGGTAAATAATATTTCGCAGCATTGTGTCAGAACAGGTGATTAATTGAGAACTTTAAGATTAGGGGCTCTATTTTGAATAACTTACTTAAAACGTATTTCATAACTAAATAATGAATAAACAAAATTTAATAAATGAACCAATTTACATAAGTTAATTATGAAATCCTATTTTGGATATTCGTAACTGTAATGTAAAATTATTAGTGATGTCGCTTTATATGAAGTGTTTTATTAATGATCACGTAGTTACTAAAGAATTTCTTTAACATTTAAACTTTTGAATAATAAAAAATTTGCATGCAAATAAAATTTATTCCCAATATGATTATACTCAAACAATTTATCATAAAATAATTTATGTCTTAAAAAACATTGAACAAATCTTTTAAAATATTAAATTAAAAAATAAAGCTTTTCATGCTTGCAAAATGTTGCTTTTTTATGAAAAATGTTATTTAGTTTTTCCCTACTTATTTTTTTATTAAAGCAAAATTTATATTTACTAAAGTAAAACATAATTTAATTTCATCTTGCATTTCTTGACTTAACTAACTCAAGAAATATAGTTTCTTAAATTAATTCTTGAATTAAAAGAATGTAAATTAATTCCATCAATTGAATTATATGGAGAAATCTATAATGTGGATAATATTTTTATTTCAATAAGATTCTTAAATTTTATTCTTCAAAAAAAATTAGAAAATTATAAAATAATTATAATACCAAATTAATTTCTAGATAAGTTTTATAAGCATTTTCACTTATTTTCATTGTAACGAATGCCTGGTTTTCAGACTATAAAGTATTAGATATTGTTTCTTATAAAATATTGCACATACAGAACTTAAAAATGAACAATTTTTTGGGAGTTCATTTTGTAAAAAAAACATGAAATAAGCTTATTAAATAGATACCTGTATTTTGATCAGAATTTTTTATAAGCAAAATATTGTCTCTTGCAAAAAACTTTGAAAATGTATTTCAATCATCTTTATTATTATAGAAAATTTCAACTATTAAGAAAGCCTTCTTAGTTAAAAAAAAATATGTTTGTAGTATATTTATTATCAGAAAATAAAATAAAGTTTCCATAGACTGATATTCTCATTACTTTAAATTATAATCTTAAGGTTAACAATAAAACATTTTTACATAATTATTAATATAATATTTAAAAATTTTTTAATAAAAATAATATTACTTAATGTTGTTTGTTTCAAATTTTGCAATATAATATTTCAGAATTTATTTCAATTAAATATTTTAAAAAAGCTGTTTTATTTGAAATATAAAAAAGTAACTACATTTCCGTACATAATTTTATCTTTATTACATCATTTTTTATCTTTATTTCTTACAACATTTTTTTATCAAATAAGATTTATATTATCGAAAAAGATAAATAATTATAAGAAAATAATTTGACGAAAATATTAAGCCTTTATTAAATAATTTCTTTCAAAGAATTAAATTCACATAATTCTTCGGTTTTCTTACCAAAAAGAAAGCTGTTTTATAATAATATATTTAAAAGTTAATTTAGTTAAAAAAAAAAATATAGCATTTCTTCGAATCATTTCAAAATATAAATTGTTGAGAGTTATGCAATTTCATGTGTGTGTGAATTAGAATACAGGAAATGTAGAAATCTATAATTCTATCACGTTCATAAATAAATAAAAATCATATGATAATTATTTAATTTATGTACACAAAATTTCTTTGAGTGACGTGTGTAAATATTAAAAATGAATGCTCAACAAAACACAAAAATATCTGAAATGTATAAAAAGATTTCAAAAATAAGATTTCTAGTATTTTTATTTAAGCTCATTACACTTTCCAATATTTTTATTAAGTTTAATAATGATTTTTTTCTTTGAAAAAATAAATTAAAACAACAAATCTATTCTCTAATCACGTATTGAATTAGTTAGTGGAAGAAACATTTAAACTAGTTTTGAACTCCACTTATATTTTACTACAATATTTTCTTGCAACAATACATTTTACTACAATATACATTTTATGAAAATATTTAAGAAAAATCATTCGAATTAGTTTTTTTTGTATTTATTTATTTTTTTAACAACATACATCAGCTGAGGGGGACATATGCAAATGATTGCCATTTCAGAGCAGATGCATATGTTGCGTGCCTATGGTGCCACTTCAAAGCGGTATTTAAATCTTAGAGACTTCGATGATTTCAAGTTGGGCAATTATGTTTTTATCATGGTTTAAAAAAACGATCAATTATGGTTCGTAGAAACTGTATTCGTAGAATTGTATCGTAGAATAATATAGAAACTCGTAAAATTGTATGCCTCCTAGAAAAAAGCAATCATTTTTTAATCAAATATCCGAGTTCGACAGAGGAAAAATTGTGTCCTACCAAGATTCAGAAATATCTTTCATGGAAATCGGTAGTTGTGCTGGACAAATCCATTAATTGCAACGCGGATTTGTGATCATTGGATGAAAAGGTTACGACGGACAGACGGGCTCGATCTCATCCACCTCAGTGCACGTGATGTTAGGTATATTGTGCGCATGGCAGTAGTGAGTCGCTCAGCCACATCACGATCCCTAGCGCAGCACCTTCAGACTATAGTGCATCATCCAGTGTCTGCGTGCCATTCAACGCCCATTACAGCAGAGTGATCTGTCCGCAATAAGTCCATTGCTTCACTCTTGATGCAGAACCACAGACATCTCTGCCACGAATGGTGCGATGAAAGAAGGATGTGGACTGCAGAATGGAGTGAAATTGTCTTTACTCAAGAGTCACGCTTTTGTCTGCATCACCATGATGGTCACATTCGATTCCGGAGACAAAGTGGATAGATAATGCCGAACAGCTGATTTGTGCAGCGCCACACTGGTCTTGCATCGGCTATTATGGTATAGGACTGTATTGGATATCGCTCTCGTCCTCCTCTACTACGCATTTCCAGTACTTTAAACCGCAAGCGCTACTTCTCAGAGGTGTTAGAGACAGTTATCCTTTTTTACCTTCAGGGCTTGCCCTCAGTGATATTTCAACTGTATAATACCCAACCACACGTGGCACGAATTGTCTAAGCGTGATTTATCAATAGCCAGATTAAATTACTTCCCTGACCTGCTCCCTCTCTGGACCTTTAACTGATGGAAAGCCTACGGTCTCTGGTTGTTAAACGATTGACGTAGATTATATCCCCAGCTGCCACACCAGATAAACTTTATCAACGTGTAAAAGTTTCTTGGTCAGCTGTTGTCAGAAGCCCAAAAACATATTCAAATTCTCCTTGAATCAATGCCGAGGCAAGCGCCAGCGGTGATCTCCAACAATGACTTCTACTCTGGCTACTGGTTTTGTTAGGAACCATACTTCACAGAAATCTGTATATTTAATCATTTGAAACTTTGTCAACATGTTATCTACAAAACAAAATTTTTGTGATTTCTTTAGTTTTTATTGGTGTTGCCTTTTAGGTGGCCAGCAGTGTACTTTGAAATATATTTTTGCATTTGAGAATACGATTTGTCCCCATTTATTAATTACAACGAATGTCTTCATTTCAGGTGAGAATTGAACCTGAAAGTTATAACTTTAGCAAAAATAATACTTTAAATACAATAATAAATATCAATTTTTTACACTTTATATATATATATATATATATATATATATATATATATATATAGATATATATAGGAATAAATCTTATAGTACATTTTAAGCAAGGTAGAAGTCTAAAGCAGTAAATCAAGGTTGGAATTTATTTTTATATTTTCAAGTGGATTTCATATTTTTAATTAGGTTATTTTTAAATTAAAAAGTACTCAAGTTTACAGACTAACTAAAATTATCAGTAATTTTTCTAATATTATAAAATTCAAAAATCCAATCAAATGTTTTTATGTACCTGGCACCTATTTTAAAATTTAAAAAACAATCTTCACGCATCTTCAATTTTGTAGCAGAAATGTTAAAATAAATATTTTGAAAAATAAGTCTTTTATAATAAAAAATATGTAATAAAAAGTTGCATAAGCAGACTTTCTGCTTTCGAAAGTGGAGGATATTTCATTTGTCATATTCATTTTCAATTGCATTTGATCTAATATTTTTCTAGAATATTTCAAATAATTATATACAAAACATTTAATTTTACATTTAAAAATCATGTTTACATAACTACTTAAAACGAGCATCATGCTGCCATTAGCATGGAAAGTAATAAACTGTAATTGTTTTACAAATTTTGAAACATAAACATTGTCGATTTCAATGTATTTCGGAATTTATTAATCAAGTGAAATATCTTATGGTTTATGCTGAAAATTTTAAAAGCTATTCAAAGAGGTAAACATACAAAATAAATAAAATTCCGTATTAAATTTTGATGTATTTAACTTCTAGTTGCCCCATACTAAATACAGCAACTTTGCTTATTTTCTAAACAGCCATAACTTGAAACTTTTATTAAAATATTGAATTTTGGAAATATAGATAATTAGTCTTCTGAAGTGAGCATGTTTCAAAAAAAAAATTGTGATTAGAAAATCTTGGCGAGCAGATATTATTTGCGTATCTATAAAGGTAAGTCTTACATAATATTTGATAGGTCTGAATAATGAATGCAATTTATTATATGAATAAGAATATTTTTCATAATGAAAATACAAATTATTCTTCCTTATCCTTTTGAGAATTGGATTAATGAAAAACTAATTTGATAATTCAAAACGGTTTATGCCAATAATATAACATAAATAAAATTGGTGAGTTATGTTCTAAAATGTATACATTTCAAGAAAGTTATAAACATTTGCATGGTTTTTAAATAATGATTTTTATGTTATCCATTATTTAACCACATATAATTTTGATAACAAATTAAAATGTATTCTGTATATTTGAAATTTGTTTTCAAAAATCAAAACTTTAACATACGTAAAGCCAAATGTTTAGTAAAAATAACATTTTTTTAAAAAGAAAAAAATTATTTAATTTAAAATAACAAGATTATAACTACTACAAGAGCTTGTACATTTTATGTATAATCACGTGATTGAATGAATATTTATAACGCAGCTAATGATTCAATAAAATTTATTTATAAATAACATTCTTGGATACATGAAATCAAAATTTTGATACTTATAGAAAAAAATTTCTACCACTTTTAAAAAGTAATCTCATAAATTTTGTTTCTCATAATTTATCATACCCCTTGATAAAATTTAAAAGCATACTTTGAATTTATTTATAAATTTCTATTTTTTATTTCAGATTAATCTAAATACCACTGTAGAAATAGAAATTGTGTTTAAATGAATATAAAAAAAACTTTTCATTTTGTATCCTGCAAATATCTTAGAATATGATGTTTGCCAATCAAATTATTGAAATAAGTGTTTTAAAAAATCTTACTTTGCACATCTCAAATTTATTTTTGAACATACATTTGTGATCAAAAGCTATTTTTCAGTATATAAGTTGATGACTCAAGCTACTATTCAATATATAATTTTATTAAGATGAAAGAATAAACAATATGTAAAACATACCACAAACTGGATAATCGATCGTTGTTTTTTATGTTGATATCATTTTTTAAAGTTTACGTTCTTTAAAAATAGCTTTTTTTATAATTTATTTTACAGTTTGTAAAATTTGTGTGTTTTGATGAGTTAAATAATTAATTTTCTTTCTATTCAAATAAATTTCTAAGATAAAAAATTGCATGAAAAAAGTATGAAATTTCGATTAATAAATAATTCTACATTAAAAATAAAATTTAAACTATTTTGACCTCCTTTTAATGAATATATTTCACTCAGTGAATTAATTTATATTAAGTGTAAGCTTTTTTATTTACAATTTAAATTAAATAATTTACTTACTTGTTGTTTGCTATTGTTTTTGTTGTTTATTATTTTGGTTGCAAAACCTTCATTATTATATTATCAATCTTTCTTCTTAGTGTTATTTTGCAATAACTTTGATTATAGTATTCTTGGTAATGTTGATTAATTTCAAACCTTAAACTAATCAACCTGAAACTATATCAAGATTAGTTGATATTTCAACAAATACTCACAAATTGATTTGAATAATTCGTTATCGCAAACAGATATGGGGACTGTTTACATTATCTCCATCCCCGTAGGCTATCATGCTTTAGAGTTTAGGGAGTTTGATTTAATTATTCGTAAATTAAGCGCTCGCAATCTTTTTTTTAAATTGCAAGGCATATTGTGATTACTTTACTTTTTCCCTCAGCACATTATAAATTTACATTCAAGTATTTATATAATATATTTTTAAATATTTTATGATGTAAAATTTCATGTATACCTTTAAAGTATTCACTATTTAGATAGTACATAATTACGCCACCTGTATAACACTGTTGTAATTCGTTGATCATCATAATCACAAACTGTATATCATTTACCGGAAATCTAGAAGCCCATGAAAGTTACTAAAATCTTAAAATATGCAAATTCAATTGTGCTTCACAATGACATATTTTTCATGTTATGACACATTTTATTCTCATCTCAGGATATGAGAATATACCTAGATATAAGAGTAGTACAACATGAATACATTTAATGAATTATGAATTCTTCAGCTTAGAATTCCGGAAGTTTCTTTAATGTATTTACATTAAAGAAACTTCAGGATTTCCTCGAGATATTCACAGTGAATTTTATTATTTATTCAGGTCAAGTAACAAACTTACCACCGTAAATAATGGAATTACTTTACATAAGAAAAGAATATGGGATAGTTCCATATGTTTTCACGTATTTAATGATATTTTGCCGCAAATGTCTTAAAATGTAAGGAATGTTCATGATACTTTAGATGCATAAGCATAAAATAAGCAGTGAAAGACAATGCCTGTTTTAAAATTATTCCGAATCTTTCCATGTAAATACGTATGCATGCAAGAGATTTGTATTTTTGAATTGAAGCTTAGAAAATCTCCGTATAAGATATCAAATGTCATGAACTATAAAATATGAAAGAATGGACTTAGTATTCAAATAACATAAGTAATTTGATATGTAGTCCGATATATTTTTCATCATTCTCAACCCATATGCCAATATATCATCCGATAAAGTGATATGTGATGTTTCATAAAAAATTTCGTAAAATGTCGATTGTCGACCATATATATTAGTTCTGTATCGATTATTGGTCAAATATGTATAAATATCCCTTATTCCATAGGGATTTTTATTTTAAAAACACTTAAAATAATTAATTTATTGTCGTATTTAATGTGCTCCCATACAATATCCCCAAATTTAATAAATTTATTAATCAATGTACTTTTTTCCATCAACCTTGATTGATGGGTGAAATCTATATGGAGAGCACTGAAGTTTCAAGTTTTTTCAAGAAATTTCATAACCTTGTATTTTATAAACATAAAAATGAATGTACGAAAGGACATATGAAAATATAATTAATTTATTGCGAACTTCCATTCTGTTTCCTGAACAACTAACATTAAATGTGATGATTATTTTAGAGAACTTAAAAAAGGCATGATTATATATGATAGGAATTGTATTCCTTGAAATTGAAACAGTTTAACGTAATTTAACATATTCCTAAATTTTTATATTAGGTGTTTTGTAAAAGATTTGAATTGAATAAGATTAATTGGTGATGTTCATGTGATCATGCTAAATGTTGCACCCTGTGTCTTTTTCCAGCAATCCTGTAAAACAATAGTTCTTATACCTCATTAAGAGGAAATTGTTATGTAAATAGTGACTGCTTTTTTAACTTAATATAACAAAAAATTAGTTATTTTAATCAAAACTAAATTAATTAATGGTCTGTTGTTCTGTGGTCCATGGATCTGCTATCATAAGAAAGCTAACATCCGATGACCTTAATCACCAAAGTACTGTTGCAGGGTCGGCGCTAGGGGTGGGCAAGCCGGGCCCCTGCCCGGGGCGGCAACCTTAGGGGGCGGCAAATTGGCTCTAAAATTAAATTTCTCAAACTTTTAAGCACTTTCTCTTTCTAAAATAATTGAGTTTTGACCCATGATATACTAAACTTTTTTGTTTAAAATGAATCATATTTTTATGCATCAAGATAATTGGAATCAAACCCCTAACACCCTGTATATATACAGAGTGTTTTTTAAACATACAGCAAAAATTTGTTTGGAAGATACAGGGCGAACAAAATTTTTGACAATATAACAACATTTTATTACCAAAAATTACAGGTAAAGTTTTTTAATCTACAAGAACTGTTGAAAATAATGACCTCCAGCTAGAATAAGAATGCACCAGAAATGACTCTTTTTTTTCTGCGCAACCCTAATTTTAATTTAGTGCCAAAAACTTAAATAAATAAATTAGTATATTTTTGCTAATCAAAATTTCAACATTTCTGATGATTGCAATTTTTTTACTCGTTTTATTTTACCTTTAATCGTGGAAAGGGTTTAGGTTATCTCTTTTAATTTTTGTTTTAAAGGGGCGGCAATTTACCTCTTTGTCCGGGGTGGCGAAGCTGCTAGCGCCGGCCCTGTACTGTTGTCTGTATCAGTTGATCTAGGCAAAGAAAGTGTTAATGTAATCGGACTACTCACTGTACACACGTGGCATAGTTATGCGTGAAATAGCAAATATCTGCTCCACTTCCAAAACTGAGTGGCCTATGTGTCAGATAATAATAAAATCAGCATAAATCTATAATGACAATGATTTTGTTCGAAACTAAATTACTTACACCCAGATCAGATTGCTTTAGAATCTCAAATTGCCTATTAGATATTTTCTGATGAGCAATTCAAAATTTTCATAAATCTATATATTGCTCTTTGGTAAGAACTTGAAAAATTTATTATGATTTAAACTGTGTATCGTTAAATGTTTGGGAGTTCAAAAAGAATGAGAAATTGCTTTATATTTCATGAAAAATGTTTCTATATATTCTTAAACTTTTTAGTTATGAATTGTTTTACTCTTCTCAGATGTTTTTGACAGTTTTGATATCACCTGCATTGAAATAAATTTTTCACTGTCAAATTCACTGGGATATAAAATATCACCTACAGATTATAATTTTTTTTTCCTTAAAAGATTTATTTTAAAATTTTGTCCAAAATTACTTTTTTATAAATTATTTTAGGTTATAATTCATTATAAATCAAATAGATATAATCAAACAAATTTAAAATTTCCCACTTTTAATTAGTTGTAATATAAATAAAATATTCACATTGAAAACAGAAAGCCAAGAAATACTTAAATTAATTTCATGTTAAAAATATAATTAAAATAAAATATTATAAAACTATTTTGGTAAAAATTCTGTTTTAAGCAATATTTCTTTAAAGTTATACATTTTGTATAACAAAATGTAAAGGACTTTTAAGTAATTTAAATGTAACACGAAAAAAAAATTCACTTTTATAGAGCAGATTATTTTATAAATTATTATCACAATTTTATTCTCAAAACTATTGACCAAATTATTCATAATAAAACCCATTTAAAATTGTTACCAATAATTTGCTCAGTATAAAAATGTTTTTTTAGATTTTTATAAAAGAAAGTGTTAATAATTGTTGCATTCATACTTGTATTTTCCTTGAGAAATACTAATGACATGTTAAAAGTTATCATTGAATATTTATTTTAAAATAATTCTTTAGGGAATAAGATTATTAATAAAATTTAGAAACTCCAACAAGTGTTTTTCATATCTTTTAAATTGACCAATGATTAATTTCAGACATTAGTAATATTTATAATTACATCAATTATTTTTTCCTTAAAATTCTTATATATATGACGTAAAATATTTTAAGAATTTAAAATGTGGTTAATAGTATAAAACAGTTTTTTAAGAGTCCTGATCATGCTGAATTTGATTTAAGACAAATTTTTAGTTTCTGTAAAATATTTTTCTTTTTATGTACTGTAAAATTTACTGTAAATTTTAGAATATACTGTAAAATTTAGAAACATCTACAAGATTTTTTCTCAAGTCTTTTAAATATATTAGAGCATAACTTCATACATTAGCAATATTTATTATTGCATGAAACGATATTTTTCCTAAATATATTAGAATAACTAATAATTGCTCCTATGTTTTTTTATATTCTTAACTTTAATATACATGATGTAAAACATATTTTTAAGAATTTAAATTATGGCAAATAGTATAAAACAGTTTTTCAAGAGATCCGGTGATATTGAATTTGATCTAAGAAGAATTTCTAAAATTATTTCCTGATTTTTTTATCTTCTTTGTAATGTCCTTGATTTCACAAATGTTTATAATTACCGAAAACTCTAGTTGTTTTATTGTCACCTTTCTTATGTAATAATATCTTATGTTTATTTTTTGTTATAAATTATTTGCTTACTCGTTAGCACTCATTTAGCAATTTTTGTATTGACGTTATTTTTATTTTCTTCTATTTAATAATAAAGCTTTTTTTTTTTTACCATTAACTTCCATGAAAAATTTTAAATCCAATTTCTGAGGTTTCTCTAAAAGTATCTACAACTTTTTTCCGGTAAATTTCTGTTCTGTGTAACATTATGAAACAAAATAATTAAGTTAGATACAAAAATTAAAATCAAAAAATCATACATAATCATATTTAAAAAATGCTAATTTGTTTCTATTAAATTGAGTTATTTCAATCCCAATTAAATGGAAATATTTGCTTGTTATATGCCTTTAGCGTATACTTGTTGATTACCTAATATAAATCACAGCATCATTTAAAGGTAGAAAAGTGAAAAAAAATACATAAACGGAATTATAAATACATTTATATAATTCAAAGAAAATAATTTATTGTTCTATATTAAACTTGTGAATATTTTATTTATATTTAATTTTATGATAAATGTTTGACTTTTATAATTTTTTAACTGAGTTTGAAAGGGAAATTATAGAGGTGTAAAATAAAAAAGATAGAGTAACTAAATGCATCAAATGCTATGGCAGAAAAAATACTTCAATTCAAACTAGCATTTGATTATACTAACACCGAATGAATATTACACATTCTAAATTTGATAAATAATGGATAAATATATTTATTTTTAATTTACTGATTCTTAAAAATGTTTCCAAAAAAAAGTGAATTTATATATTTTTTAAGTTTGAAAATACTTCAAATGCTTCTGCTGAAACTAAATAAATATATTTCATAGCAATATTTTATGTACCCTTTTCAAATTGATTTAAATAATTACAGAACAAAAAAGGTAAACTTATTAGAAATTAAAAGAAATGAAAGTATCACAGGAAGTTCAATGTTAAATAGTTTCTACATTTCTCGTTAAATTCACATCAGTACTGAGTGATTTTATAATCAATATTTTTTATAATAAAAATATGAGTAACCTAATGAAAGAAATTAAGTCCAATTATGTAATAATAATCTTGCATATTTTAATTTTAGTAACTGCTAAAGCAACCCAAACAGACCAAATTTATATCAACATTTTCTATGCAATCCATTTTATACACATTAAATTCAATATACATTATAAATAATCAAATATATATATGATAAATTTTTAGAAATCAAAGTTGTAAAATTTCAATTTAAAAATATGAAAAATTAATTTAATTAGAATTTTAAATTTAGTCTAATCATTAAATTTAGTCTAATTATGATTTCATATATATTAATTTCGCAAAAATATATACATCATAATACTAATTAACATTTGTATTCAAAGTATTAATGGATAGACCTATTATATACTGAAACAATGTGAAATACATTGGTGAATAATTTCCTTCATACGTACACAATTTTCATAATATGTTGGTATTTACTTGAGCTATTTGAACCTTTGTCTCCTGCATGTAATTTTCAGGTTAATGCTTCTGAGTAAATAGCTGACCGTAATGTGATAAATAGCTGAAAACAGAGCACCTATTTGTAAATGAGATAAACTAAACTCCTTTGTGATTAATTGCTTGTGTGAAATTACTAATATCTAATGGATTATTGTAATATGTATACCAAGTGAGAAGGGTTTAACATATTGAATAATAGTTACTTGTTTCAAATGAA